>JAPYYS010001164.1:0-26229 GCA_030522525.1 Campopleginae sp. 14b
TTCTTCTTCCTCTTCTGCCTCCTCGCCACTGCCGTTTCTTTTTTTTTTTTTTTTTTTTTTTTTTTTTTTTTTTTTTTTTTTTTTTTTGAAATCCGCGAATTTTTGAAAAATTTACTTTTTAAAATTATTATTATTATTATTTGATGTATTTATAATTTCTTTTTATTAGGAGATTGGGAAATTGAGACGAAACATTTTTGGGTGTCGAATTTCAATTTTTTCTCATTTTTTTTCGGTTTTTTTGAATTTTGATTGAAGAAAAAAAAATTTGGATTTTGTTGAATTTCCATTTTTTGCAGTTTTAAGACTGAAAGGCACGGAGAAAGAAAAAACGGGGAGGTTTGTGATCCACACGGTGCAGCTGAAGCCACGACTCGTCTGCAAAACCCTCGAGCTCAATAAAATGATAAACGTTACTTCACAATCGGAAACCGTCCAGGGTTTTGCTGTGCAGGTATTTTTATTTTTATTTTTCTCATTTTTCTGTTTTTTATCCATTAGGAGACAAAGAAATTATTGTTTTTCAAAGTTTTCGCTGTTTTTTGACTTTTCGAACGAACTCAACCGTCAATTATTCTTTCGGAAGCGGGAAAAACCTCCCGTTGCGAAAACAAAGGTTTTTCCACGGAATAATGGTCGAAAAAACAATTTTTCAGGGCGGGTTGATCTTGGAGGTGGCGATAGCGAAATATTGGGCGAATTTGGGCGAAATTTCGGTGGATTATTCGATCGAATTCCATGGGATTCACGTGGTAGACGGAAATATGACGATGCAGTCCGGAGATGGAATTCATCGTCTGGAGTTGCGTAATTCGTTGCGACACGAGGAAGTTGTTCCGAGCATAACGTTGAAAACAGCCGTGCAGGTTTTGCGACCGACCGAAATGAAAATATCGCCATTAGGAGAGCGCGACGTTATTCCTCCGGCGAGACAAATCTACGAACTACAACTGACGTACACATTCCACGTTGCAAAGACGACCGAGGTCACACCGAACGCAGCTTTGCTCAGTGATTTGCTGTACGAGAGCGAATACGAGTCCCAAATGTGGATGATTTACGATTCCAACAAACAGCTCATTTTCTGCGGAGACGCTTATCCAACCAAGGTTCGTCTATTTCTCTTCTCAAACTCTTACGAAGTTAAAATCGCCTCGAACTTCATTTTGGGACCCAAAAATCGCGCTAAATTTCAATTTTATGCGAAAAAAATTAAAACAATAAAAAATGAAAATGAAAATTAATAAAATTGAATAAAATTACTAAATAAATAAAATAACATAAAAATAAAATGAATAAATAAAATTTGATAAAATTTAAATTTTATTTAATTAAATAAAATGGGAATTGATTAATGAAATAATTAATATAAATATTTTTGAAAAATTATTAACGCGAATAAATAAGGCGATTAATTTAAAGATGAAATAATGGTCTTGGGCTCGATTTTGGAACGAAAAATGGCATTAAATCAAATTTTTGAATTTTTGTTTGACAGTACACGGTGCACAAAATGGAAAAAGGGGATTACACTCTGAAGATGCATGTGAGACACGAGAGGAAAGATTTACTCGACCGGTTGACGGAAATGCCGATTCTGCTTAGCCAGAAACTCGCCTCACCGATTAATCTCGATGTCTACGCTAATCAGTGCCAAGCCATTATCGGTGGAAAAAAAATGGCGACTGCTTCGGTGCCTCCGGGACACGTTATTCCTGTTTATATCGCGCCCATCTCCAACGAGAACAAGTGAGTTTTTTTTTTCGTTTTTCGGACTCTGGGCCTTCGAGCCCAACCTCCTGCGGATCGTGTGGGTCTTTTTCACCCGTGGATGATTTTTTTTTTTGAAAATTTTGGTTTTTTTATTTTTTATTTTGAAAATAACAAATTTAAGGAGTCTTGAAATTGTGAAACCGAAAAGTAGAATCTATGGAGAACATTTGGGAATTTTTTCCGATTTTTTTCGCACGATCCGCGGAGGGTAAAAATTTTTTTCATTTTTTTTTTCTTTTTTTTTTGACCGGATCCAATTCTTCGCTGTCCGTTCGTCAGAAAACAAGTTCCGGTCAAATTTTGAGCTCGAAAGTTGAAAATTCATGAAATCGATAAAGATTTAATAAAAAAAAATCAATCCAACTTATTTTTCCAATATTTATCTCGTCGTTAAGTCGTAATTTTTCTATAAATCTATTATTTCTTATTTTCTCTGTTTTCGTTCCCCTCCCGGTTGCCCCTTCTTTTGCCTTTTCTCTCTCGCAACGCAGCTCAGAGTCCAAGTGAGTCAATGCCATCTCTTTGGGAAGAAAAAATCGCACACTCGCTCACACAGGTTTATTCGTTCATTAGAAAAATGAACATCGCTCAAAATTCACGCTTTGCGTGTTTTTCGTCCATTTTTTTTTTTTTTTTTTTTATTAATTTTTCATGATTCGCTCTAATTTCTCGTTGGAATCGATTCTCTGAGGATCATCGAGAATCCGCTCCATTTTTTTTCTCTCGAAAAAATTGGAAAAACTTTTTTTCTCTCGGATCCTCAAAGAATTTTGGCAAATTTTGGTTTTTTAATTTTTCTTTTCGCTTCGCTTTTAGTCAACTGAGATTTTTTACGTCCGCTAGCTTTGCGATTTTTTGCTCGTCGAGTTGCTGTTTTTTTTTTTTTTATTTAACTTTTTTTTTTAAATTTAATTTTGTTTTTTAATTTACTCATCACTCGTAATTTTTTTTATTTATTTTCTGATCGTCTCGAATTTCTGAAATCCATTGAAAAATGGACGGAAGAATTTCGAAAGGTGCCAGCCTGGGAACATATCTGCAAGGGGCCGCAACGTTCTGTAAAGATGAGATCGGGAAAAAAGTCGATTGTCACACTTTTAAGTACGTGCTGTGCGAGCTCGGTAAAAAAAACAACTCCAACTCGAAAAATGAGAAAGAGAAGATCAGCAAGTGGGACGAGTACAAAGAAAGTCTGAGAGACGTCAAGTGCACTTGGCTCGCTAAACTCGGTGAGTTGCCACAAAAATAATGGACAATTTAACCCTCTGAGGATCTTAGGGGTCTCTGGGACCCGAGGGAAGCCTCAAGAAAAATTGGAGAAGATTTTACCATGTTTTACCATTTTTTTCACGACGAATTTTTATGGTCCGGGGGACCATAAAAAATTGCATTATCCGCAGAGAGTAAAATTCTGATTTATGAAAATTTTTACTATTCCTCATTTTTCCTTCGAATATTTATCGATATTTTTTTCATTAAAACTCAAAATCGTTTTTTTTTTTCCTTCTCGGCGCGCGATCTTCTAGCTCCTTCGATAAGTAAGTCTTTTGCAACGTCACTGTTCCATGTCGAGAGATGTCGGCTCCTAATTTGAATGACAATCCCTGACGAGAAACTTACGAGAAACATTCTTTCTGTCTTTACGATCGATTTTTCGCACAATTCTTGTTTTTTTTTTTTTTTTTCCCACGTGCTCCGCTGTCAATAATTCTGTGTCGTCGTGTTCTCCCTCGAATCCCCTTTCTCCCACGTTCCCTTTAATAAGAAGCTGCGGGGTCGAATTCGTTAAAAAAAAAAATTAAAAAATTGATTTTTTTTTTTTTTTCATCGATCTTCTCCAGCCAGCCAGGCGGATTTAAGCCTCTCAACCATTTTTCTCGTCCACCCCAAATGAATCGGCCATTGAGCTCAAATAAAAGAAAAATAAATTTCAATTTTTTTTCAAAAATTCGAAAATTTTGGCACGAAAATTTTATTTTTTTTTCTTTAAATTCGATGGAATTGGCAGTTTCGAGTGAAACGTCGTTTTTCGAGTGTGAAAATTGTGAGTCCATCCCAAGGAGCAAATGGAAATAAAATATTTTAACGATTTTTGGCAGAGCCGGGCGAGAACGCGGTGCATTTGTACAACGAGTTGAAAATCGCGTATCCGGATCATTTGCCAGTGCACACGGCGATGTTGACATCGTTGGATTCGCCGGAAGCTCGTCGTCACTTGCCGCACGACGATTTGTCGGAAAGTGCGATAAGTTTCGCGGACCAAATGATCGACGTCGCGGACGCAGTGATCGGGGCGATCGACCAAGAAAAATTATTGGCCTTTTACGGCATGAAAAACGATCAGCGAGCAGACGCTTCCAAAATAAAAACGACCATGGACAAACAGAGAAGCTGCTTGATCGAAGCGCTCGTAAAAAAAGGCTGTGCCTTGGCCCGGATGTACGTCAACGCTGAGCGAAAGGGACAACGCGAGGCCCCCAATCACTTGCGACAATGCGGCGAAACGTGGAACGAAGTTCAAAAATACACCGAACCAACTGATCTTAAAGTAATTATTTTGTCGTTGTGGCACGCTCACGTGAACAAACATTACGGGCGTTACCTGAAGCTGCTGTACCGTTATTACGAGGACAAGCCGCTCAAGGAGATTGACGAGAAGAGCGTTGAGATTTCGAAGGTCCTTGGTTGGGAGCATTTCGTTAGGCACATAACGAACAGAATACCGACACATTATCCCAGCGCATATAGACCATTTTGAATAACGGTAAAAAGAAAAAAAAAGATTTTTTCTCGTCGAAAAAAAAAAAAATTAATTTTTTTTGTTTTTTTTTTCTCGAAAAAATGCAAATATTTTTTTTTTCTTGCAGAATTGATAAAAGACTTATTCGATGATCATCTCGATTGGCGAGCCGATTGAAGAACTGAACGTGAATTTTCAGCCTCTCATTTTCCCGAGGACTTTGACTTTCGCGAGAAAAAAATGAAATAAAATTGACTCGATTGTCCGAGGGAAAAGTAAGCGCGAAAATAAACGAACGAGAGTGTAATAATTATTTCAACAAAATATTCGTATTTAATCATTAATTATTTACCGCATTATTTTACAATTAACAAACAAACGACAAAACATTTTTTTTTTTTCATTAGTTTTTTTTCTTTTTTTCGAACTTGGCCGCAAATTCAATTTTGAACCACCGGAAAATTTGAAGAAAAAGGATTTTCCTTGTTCATTAGGCTCTCATTAGAATTATTAAAAAAAAAAAAATCGATTCTCCTCAACGTCTGAAATCTTCGAAGATTTGTAACGTTTTCAAATAAATGAACAATTCAAAAACAATCACGAAAAAACAAAAAATTTCGTCGGGGTCAATTTGACCCAAGTGTGTACACGGAGGGGTAAATTTTTTTTTTTCACTCTCCATGGATTCGTGACGTTTCCAAATGAATAAACAACTCAAAAACAACCACGGAAAACGAAAAATCTCGTCGGGGTCAATTTGACCCATGTATGTACACGAAGGGGTATTTTTTTTTTTTACTCTCCATAGACAAGGGACGTCAGGAAAAAAAAACATTTCTTTCAAAATCATTTTTCATTCAGCTTCCCTCTCATTTTACAACAATTATTTATTTACATTTGTCTAAAATCGCATGTTCCCTCTAGGGAGAAAAATCATATGGTTAAACAATAATCCGAGTCGTCTCGGGGTGCGCGAACAAAGGGAAAAAAGAATAGAAGAATATTTCATGAAAAATAAACACGAATTGGTCATGTTGAATACTTAGCGTTTTGTTTCGTGTGTCATTTTCCGATTAGTACGATCGAAATACTTAATTTAATATCTACATTACGTATTACCGTTTTACATTTCTTAAAAATTGTCTTTTCGCCTCAACTCACTCGTAACTATTAAATCATTTGTGTTTTTATCCATTTTTTATTCTTTAGATTCTCACTCTTGTTAATTAACTCTCAAATAACGAATTTCATCACGCACCTTGTTGGCTTTTTTTTCTGTACAGAGTCTCGCGCCTCGGAACTCGGGATTTTCACCGCCGAACGCAAATTTTTCGCCGAAACAGTTCCGAAAGGGATTTTTCGAAAATTCAACGTTTTTTTCGATTTTTTTCACACTCCCGACGCATTTTCCTTTTTTTTTCTTTCGATCTAACATCGAATCTTCGTCCCTAATGATAAATTATTATCGTAAACAAAAGAACAGTAATCGGAAGAACGGACGATCGAAATCAAACTCCAATCGCCCTTAGTCCCGACGTCAGACATCGATCTGCACGTCGCTGTCCTCCGCCTCACTCTCCGTACTCACTATCGCGTCCTCACCCACCAACAATGCCGCTGGCAAATTCTGCGGCACGTTGTCTATGTCCAGACGAGGCGTCGAATACACATTCAACACTTGAATCGTCGTCGGCGACGTCGATAAACATTGCTGCACTGTCGCCAATGGATCCGTCTCCAATGCATCACAGTCCAATGGCGCTGATAACTGCAGCTGCAAATTGTGCAGCTCCGGTATGTGAGGACGAATCTGAAGGCGATTACGATTTTTTAGTCATTTCCAATTATTGCAAAACAATTTTATCAATTACCGAGGAAATTTCATGCGGTAATTTACCGAGAAATAAAAGATTTGATTTTGTTTTTTTGAAATTTCATGTTTTTAACTTCTTGGAGTGAATTTCCTTCGGTAATTTACCGGCATAAATTTCATTTGGTAATTTACCGGAGAAAAGTTTTATTCATTAAGAAACGAGGCTCAATCGTATTTTGTAATTTTCGCGAAAATTTTGTTATTTTTTCGATTGAATTGAGTTTTTTTGATTAATTCGTCGATTATTTTGCGTGTATCGGAATAAGCGGGAATTTTACGAGTTTATTGAGGTTTACCTTTAGGCCATCGGCTGTGTGGGGATTTCTGCAGCCCCGACATCGGCACTCGATGCAGGGTTTGCTCTCAACGTAGCAAGGGCATCTCTGGCCACAGCAGGTGAGTTTGCCAGGGATAGCTGTCGCGTTGCCGCATCTGCATCCCTTTCTCTTGCTCCTGGTCGAGCTGGATCTCGGTTTTTTAAAGCTGCCAGACGCCTGGAACAAAACGATGAAAATAACGTCGTGTCCGAGGCTTTTCATCGACTATAAATCGCCGTAATCGTTGGCGATCGAAGGAAAACGATTTTTCGATGAAAAAAAAATATTAAAAAATAGAAATTAAATAGATCAATTACTTTGCTCCCTTTAGAAGATTTTTTCGGGGATGTATTTCCGTAGGTAAGGTGCGAAGACGGAATACATTTGACTCCTCCGATCGATCCCCTCGTCGCAACGTCCACTTCCTGATGGACCAATTCTCCTTCCTCGATACTCGTTGCCGCTTTCCTTTTTATTGTTATTTTGTTACCGGAACCGGCGTACATGACAGAATATATCGAAGATCCATTGGACACTGTTCTGATGGCCGGTGAATCTGAAATAAACAAAAATTACAATAACAACCACGATAATAATAATAATAATAATAATAATGAATTTTTCCTCAAGAATTAATTGGAAAATCGTTACAGCCCCATTCACCGGGTACCGTCGATCAGAACATTTGCTTTTTCTCTTAAAAAATTGATAGCCTCAAATTTTTAACGTTTTTTATGGCAAAAATGACAAAAAACGTTTTTTTTTTTTTTCATAAATATGGGAAAATGATCGAAACGCCATTTACCAGGTACTGTTTGTGGGGCCAAGTTTTCGATGGCGGGAATAGAGTTGGCTTGAGTCTGGGTGGAGGTTGTGCTGGTATAGACGCAAGGTAGGATGCTGTAAGCGGATTTGGAGAGGCCGGCGTCGGATTTGAATTCGTCTTTGAATCCGGCGCCTTCTTGGAGGAGTTCCATGAGGCTGTTGGCGCCGATGGCGGCGGGAGAGTTGTTGGTAGAATTGGAAGCGGCGACGGAGAGAATCAAGTTGCGATAAATGGGAGTGCTGCGTAAATATTCGCAGAGTTTTTTGTAACATTGGAGAAGAATTCTGAGTTGAACGTTTTCGATGTATTTATCGTAATCTTTGCACCATCCGCACGAGGGTTTTAATTTTTTTCTTCCGCCGCGACATCCCCGACAAACGTGATGCTGACAATTAGTTTCGGTCGGTGTGTGAGGCTCGATTAACAAATTTGAGCAAACTGTGCAACTCAAACTTTGACGCAAATAAGGGACGAGTCTGTACAAATCTGTCCAAGAGTTTGGGTCTTCGACGTCGGCCTGGAGGACCAGCCGACACGTCGACACGTACAAACTGGTCGCGTTCATATTTATTCTTTTTGTTGTTGTTGTTGTTGTCTTGATTTGGTTTTTTTTTTTTTTTTTTCTCAAGTTTTGCAGCGCTTTTTCCCTCTTGTTTAGAAATTTGGGTATTCCCCTTGCCGCCCGCCACCCCCGCGCACCCACACACAACCTACAACACGCTCGAACAACACTTTTTTATTTCACAACCACTTGCTTCTTATTGTTCAATTTTCTTTTCTTCCTCTTTCTCCGATCACGATAAACTACGATCGTACGATACATTACCGAACGGCATAACCATCTTTGCACACAAACAAAACATCCGCCATGTTTTTTTCAATCTCCATCTCCCTCACTCCTTGGCATGCGCCTTTTCCGTCCCCCCCGATTCCTCTCGGTAGTTTTACCCTCTCGCGAAAACTATTATCCTCGCAAAACCGCCGCCGCGCGAATCCCAAACATTGACGCTCGACCGCAGCGACCTCCACGCGAATCTACGCCGCGACGCGCGAAAGTCGTCGCGCCACAAGCAACAACGTGACTTCTGTTTTTCTGTACGTAAATATACCGACCACCAGCCGGAAGACTCGTCAATGCTCAATATTTCGTGAATGTTTGAATTACGGATCATTCACCCGGGTTTTTTTATTTGCCAGTTTCTTTCTCGCGATGTAAACACGTGCCATCGGTCGGTACGGGCCGTCCGTGACTGTGCGAAGGTTATAGTGTCAATTTCCGTGCAGCCAAAAACTTTTTTCAAAACCATTTGAACGGTAGGAACCGAGAAAGTTCGAGCTCACGTGAAAAAAAAGTGGAATCGAGCTCGAAAAAGTTTGGCCGGCTCTACAAAAACGTTTTACCCAAAATTATCGTGCGCGCCTCCAACAAATCATGTTTTTATTTGTACAACGCAGCGGTGAGTTATCCAACATATTATTCCGACAGATTTTCATTGCTTCCGGAAACGTCCCGTCCAGAGAACGAATTCATTCTCCCGAAAAATGTCAATACCCCTAAAAATATCACACCAAAAAAATTCTAAAAAAATAAAAAACCCGAATTTACCCTCGGAATTCAGAATTTTCCGGAAAGTGTGAATTTTTATGACGTTTCTTGAAAGTTGAGGGTTTGGTAGTGGCGGTACCGCGGTCATATGGTTCGGAATTCCATATCGAACCGTCTACGCTCGATATTACGATAAGAGGGGTTACGAAAACAGAGGTCTCGGATCTTTCTTCGATTCCCGCCGAGAAAATGCTCGAAAAATAAGTTTGACGTCCAATCAATGAAAAATTGTGAACCCTTGATGAAAACTCGGGTCCCAGAGACCCAGTTTCTCGACATTAACCCAAAAAAATTAGTTTAGAGGTGAAAATTCGGGAAAAAGAAAGGAAATCACTGAGATACTTTGCGGTCACACGATGTATTAAGCATTAATCTTGGTTTACATGTACGCGCGATATTAAAATTTATTAAACGGTGATGTTGTCGTGAGATTGGCATGACTTAACGACGAGGCAGCTGCATCGTGTGGTTCGTTGGTTAATGAAAGATCGGAGAGCATTGGCGATGGCAAAATGTCGCGTCCTCGTTGAATATTAATAGATACAATACAGAAAATTATACAATTCGCGAGAGCTCGCGAAACATGCGAAAGAGAACGGAACTTATATTCCTGAATTATGCATGGACGAAGAAAAATATTGTTTATCGCTTTGCTGCGCAGCTCGGGGGGGGCTTGGCTACGCAAAATTTGTCACACGAATAGAGGGCGCAAAAAAATGCTTGTTAATTAAATTAATTAATATAATAAACAACGATAATATTTAATTAATAATATTAATGAATTATGCGTTAATATAGTAAGTACGTCGATTCCGGTTGCTTTTCCATTGGTATTTTGTTGCGAAAATTTGGTGCTTGTTCGTTCGACGATCCAGGGAATGTGATTCGTGTTTTTCGAGCATTTTTCCAAATAAAAATCCGTCCGTTTGGACGGAAAATGCGTTAGGTCGCGATTTACAAATTGGAAAGTAGAAAAAGGTCCCAGAGCGGATTTTCCGATGCTTGGCAAATTTTTTTCTCTCTCTCCTTTCTTGAACAAATTCCTGACAATTTTTCTCAAAAATTCCTGTTCGATTCGGCATTCCGCCGGTAAAAAAAAAAAAAATATTTTCCAACAATCACCGTCGCAGTGATCCGACTAGATTCCCCATGCAAAATCAATCCTCCTTCGGCTTCACTTTCCCATTCGCGTTGTCATTGCTCTGACGATTCTTCGCTTGCTGACGCAACTGCGCTCTCTTCAAACTCGTCATCAGCTGACTCGATTGGTACAGCCAACTTGCCTGGAAAAAAGCAAAAAAAAAGTTAATTTTTTTTTTTTTCAAATTAATTTTCATTTTTGATGATTTATTACAAATTTATTATGTTTTATTTTATTTTTTTTACTGTTGAATAATTTTTTAATTCATGGTTTTTGTATTTTTCTTGTTTGGTTTGTTTTCAATTTTTTGATTTTTGCGACCCAGAGAATTGGCGTTGGGAAGAATGAGCAAAAAACTTACCACCATTATCATACAGTTGATTAATATGGGAACAGAGAAGACGATGGATATGAAAAGTCCCTTAGAATCGAAATATTGTTGTCTGGAAAAGACCCTGAAAAATAAAAAAAAGTATTGAGGATGCCTCAACAAAAGATTTGACGACAGAATGCGGGATTCTTACATCCAATTTGTGGCGGCAACCTCATTGATGCTCTCGGAGAAATAAACGAGTAAAACTGTAAATCATAGGAAATGGGATTATCCGCAAAGTTCTTTAATTTTTTTGGTATTTTTGTGACCGTCATTGACTCACGCAACACAAGAAACAGTAAAATTTGGAAGTTGGCATGATTTCGTGTCATCAGAGCCGTCATTGTGACGGCAACATGAAACGTCAGCAAGAGAGCGAGCCATGGGTCTCGCCATTCGATCTACAAAAATAGGAAACAAGCTTTGACGACCAAGTTTTGTGTTTGACGGCAAGAATTTCGTCTTCACTCATTGGAGAACAAAAAAAAACAAAAAACTTTCACAATTTCCTTAACGACGCGACTTAGTAGAGAAATAATAATGACAGAACGAAAATAATGCTCAAAAGTGACAGCTGTCAATGCCACATTTCAGAATATGGCGGAAAAAACATTGCAAGTGTTAGATGACACGTGAATTTTGAAGTTTATCACTCGTGTCTCGATACTCGCCGGACATAACCTCCGAAAGTGCAAATCTTACCCGAGACTCTCGATCGCCGAGAAACTATAACCAACAAATTGAAAAACTCAGCAAAAGCGTTGACAGACTTACACTTTGCAAAAAGGGCCAAATTCCGTCTATCAAGTCCGTAGCGATAAGATCCGGTCCTGACATTTCACCGTTTGCTTTCTCTGTTATTATTATGTTTTATGTCGCTACATATGCGTGTATATAATTTCACGATATATATAAACGCGAACACACGTATGCATACGGGTCTTTTAAACGTTTTAGCGTAAAGCAGCGAAGCCGGACTCGTGCATTTCGTATTATACGTTTTTACCGAACTGGCGTAATCTCGAGATAACATATATTTACATATTCCAAAGCTATACAGGTTTTGACGTTAAATCTTGAGGATTCCGCGTCGCAATATATTGCAATTTCATTTTGGAGCGGCTCGAGTCGGTTTTTTCGAGAATTAATTGTAGACGAAAGGTTAAAAGTTACGAGACAGTGTTGGGAGGGATCCCTTTCTTTGCGCACGCGTTCTACGCTCCGTCTGGCGCGTTCTAGAAGTTGCATATGTTGCGCTTAAAAAACGCGAGTATCGCGACACTGTGCGGTCGCTGCGTTCGGAGCACGAATTACGTGAATCCTCAAAAGTGTTTTTACGCCGTGAAAAGGAATCTTCGATTATGCTGAGAGTTCCAATCTCAAAAGTAACACGTTAGCCCAAATAATTCGAGAGGTCAGCAAAAATTTTGCCAATTCGACAAAACCCACAACAATTCCCCGGCCTTTTTTTTATTCCAGCGAATGCGCACGCGTGCGAGAGAGATCGAGAACTTTTCGATTGTAGGTTATGTTTTGATCTTTTAGTTCACCTCTTCGAGTGCATCTCGGGTCAATCTGACCCCGAGGCGTTTTGCAAATTCTGATATTTAAGCGAATAGCATTTTTTTTTGTTATTTTTGTTTTTGAAAAATTTTATTTTCGTATTTTTTTTTCGAAATTTATGGATCGAAATTCATTCTCTGAAGAAAACGAGAAAAAAAATGTCGAAACGTTCGTCGCCATTGAATGGCCGAGAGAAAATCCTTGGGGGTTGAAACGAAAACGGGAATTTGAATTTTGCCGCGTTTTTGAACGCGCATGCGTAGCCGGTCGAGCGCCGGCAGTTTCATGCGCACGCATCGCTCCATTATAATGAGAACGTAGCGAAATAAATGTTTACAATGACTCGCGTGTGACATTGTTGAACCAAATTCCTGAATCGGCACGTCCAATGGCAAATGTGCACTTTGGAATAAATATGTCTCGTTGCGATTAGTCACAATTTCTTTTTTTTATCTTATCATTGCGAGTCTCGGATATAACGGCGTGCATTGGATTTTCATAAGCGTTCGAAATGCGTGCTTATCGAATTTGCATTCGAACGCCATGCAACACGTTTCTACGTGTTTTATTTATAAATAATTAAAAAAATGATACAGTTTTGTTCTGGAGGCTGCACAACGCTGTCGACTTCTTTGTGAATCAGCTGTTTATCAGCCGCGCGTCATTGGAGGAAACGCTCGACCATTTTCTCCGCGCGCAATCATCGAGCCAACAAAGGAGGAAAAACCATACTTGATATTTCTGTTTACCCGAAAATGATGGAGTCGATAAAAAATGACGAAATCATAACCGAACAAAGTTGAATTTTTTTGTCAACCAAATTCACCAATTTCTCGGTCTCGTAAAATTCCTAAAAAGTGCGGCTAGCAAAATGCAAAATTACAAGGATGGTAGACGCGATCGTGGCGGCAGCCAGAAGTGACACTGCCGATTCTAACCTCACTTTTTCGCCCGAAATGGCGGGCGATTCTGCGAACTCTCTTTTCGCAAATCATCATCGTTAGACAATTTTCACAATTCCATCGATCCTCCCGTGATTCTTCGAGATTTTCCTAACCTCTCGGACTTTTTTCGCGATCGATCTATCAACGAAAATGTGCTCGAATGAAGGGGCTTCAAAACTAAGCATAAAAATCATGTTCTCGAGTGAAGATTGCACGAAAAATACATCGCGATCGTTCAATTGATAAAAATAAATGGAATTTATGAAATCGGACGTAATTGACGAGTGAATCGAAAGCCGATCGGGGATTATAACGTCATTGCTCTTCTTTCTCTATATGGACTGTAGAATTACGAAGCCATCAGAGCACACACTTAGCAAATAAAACACGCACATATGTCCGATGATTCTTTCGGATCCGGGAGAGCCGATTGGACTTTGAGTATGGTCAAAGATTGTGTACTGAGATGCGGTGAACAAGTGCCTTCCCGTGGTACGCGATCACAGATATATTCGGGACGTTCGTCTGTGAGGATCGTAATAAGGGTTTACAGTTATTTATTTTTTTTTTTTCTTCCAATAAACAAAAACGCGATTTTTTTTTTCGGGCCGTAATTTTTTTTTTGCCTTTTGTTGTCGATCTCTCTGAGTTTTTTCATTTGTATCATGGCCATGTCTTTCGACCTGGAGGTTGGACCACTCGACGAGGACACCAAGACACTCGCCGAAAAAGAGTTGCGAGAAACTGAAGAAAATGTGAAAAATGGAATTGTCGCGTTACGAAAACTTTTGGAGGGTGAGTCTGACGGGCGGATTTATCTTCGAACCTCTCTTTTCGAAATTTTCAATTTTTCACATCATTTTCGATCGTAAAAAATAACCGGAATCGGGAAAAAAAATTCTCGAACCTCTCTTTTCGAAATTACCACTTTTTCTCATTCTTTTCGATCGTAAAAAATGACCGGTCGTTCGGATTCGCAAAAAAAAAAAGATTTTCAGTGGATCGCGTTTTGTTGCTGTTGCGATAATTACTAAGGGTCGGGCTTCGGTCATCTGGGTCGCGCTTATCTTTGTCAAATTTTTATCCTGCTCACACGATCGCGTAGAATTCAGACATTTATTCATCGGTCTCATTAAAATGCGGTATGGGGCTATAAATCGAAAAAAAGCTTTGGAAAAACGTAATTCCTTATTATCGTGAATAAAATCATTCGCGTGCCTCCAGCCATAAAATCATAATGCAGTCGATTCCTCGTTGTTTGCTTTATGGATGAGCCGAGGTTTTTTTTTTTATAATCGTAATAAAATAATGAGCTTGGCTGATTCTGATTTTAAGGAGCCGACGATCGTCCAACCATTCGCGGAATCTATCAATTTTTCTTGCACGATTTCTCGCTATTGCGGAACGTCACGCAAGACAAAAAATCCTCGATCCTTATGGAAATTGAGTTCGGGGTTTTCCACTTTTCATACTTTCGAAATTGACCCTCCACGGATTATTCGGAAAAAAAAAAGTTTCAAAAAACAAAAATTTCCGAAAAAAATGTTCCACTCGGGTCTGAGAGACCCAGAAGCTTCAGGGGCTTTATTGTTTTTTTTTTTTCTAATTCTTCCAGAGGACAAGACACTCTTTTACAGACTGGACGATGATTTTCTCACTATTTTTCTTCGTCCCTGTAAATTTTATCCCGAAAGCGCTTACGCCCTGATGCAAAGAATCGCCGATTTCAAAGTGAAACACGCAGCTCTGCTGGACAACCTCATGCCCTGCGACGAGCGGGCCTCCATAATGGAAAACAACGTGGTCAATGTCTTGGTCGATCGCGATCACAAAAGGCGACGAATTCTTTTGGTCAACGCCGGAAAATCGTGGGATCCTTCTAGAGTCAGCGCCGATCAATTGTTCCGAGTTTTTTATCTTATCCACGAAGCTGCCGTCCTTGAGCCCGAGAGTCAAGTGAGTTTTCTACATTTATTTATCCGGCTCGAACGAATTCCAACGAGAAATTTCAATTTTTTGATCAATTTATCGACTTGATCGACTGTACCATGAAAACTACGAAGCTAAATGGAAAATCGCTTCGGTAGATTTGTCGGGAATTCCAAGACGAAAAAAATGAGCGGTCGCACGTCAAAATCGGTTGAGAATTAGCGAGCTGAGGTGCAAAAACGTGAAAGAGTACAAAAGTCCGAACAAAGGCAAAAATCTAAGTTTCTTTGTTTCTCCATTCCGATTGGTCGAGCTAAACAATCGAACGCTAGTTACGAGAACGACAAACAGATGAAAACGTCGAGTTGGCGCCAGTTTCTTTCGAAATTTCTCGCCAGGGGTCGACGATCCTGCGGGAGAGATTTTTCTCCCGCAAGAAAGTAAAGAGACACGAATCTGTCGTGTGTATAACCTAAAATTGTACTTTGGACCTCGATCGCTGTAAATCTACGAAAAAAATGACACATAGTTGGAAGCTATGGGAGGAAAGATATATGTCATGTTTGCGTGATAAGAAGAGGGGTCAAGAGTCACTGGTTATCGGAATTTGGTAGAGTACGTACTCGAGAACTGATTAAAACGAGAATCAAGCAATTGAGGAAATAAAAAAAATTACGACAATTTTCCAATTGGCCTGTGACATAATTTTAATGGTATTATGGAAAGGCCTTGGCAATAATTCGATATAAATCAATTTCGAGTTAATGGAGAAGTGATTGAAGATTTGTGGGCTTTTATTGATGAAAAGTGTATAAACGAGCAAAGCCTAATCGTCACTTTTGATAAGATAACCCGACGAAACTTGAAAATATAATTATTCGACGTTCCTATCCCACGATGTCGGCTCGACGATCGTGCTGGATACGTCTTTATCGCACGAGACTTTAGAAATTCATTATTGTGACAGTTCCAAAAGCTCGCAAGTCAGGAAAAAATAGACGAGACATAGTTCGGAACACACGCGAGCGGTGGCGCCACCGGCTGGCTCCAGTCGGTGGCGCCATCCGGCGGACCTTTGCGCAACTATTAGGGTTCCGAAAACTTGTTTCTACGGTTTGCTATTGTTTTGGAAAGTCGGTTGAGAGTTTTTGTTGGAAAAACAAAACAGATTTTGGGATTTTTATGAGCCGGTTCGAAAAGTGTCGAGATTTTGGTCCCTGAGTTCGATCGAGGCGGAAAAATTCGTTGGTTTCTTGATAAATATTTGTTTACGATAAACAAAATGATTTTCAGGTCCGTGGGGTTGTTGTGATAATGGATTTCGAGGGTTTGTCGATGAAGCAAGTAATCGGCCTAACGCCATCGTTCAGCATGAGACTTTTGTCGTTTATCCAAGACGCGATGCCTATGCGATTGAAGGAAGTGCATTTCGTCAAACAGCCTTTCCTCTTCGACATTGTTTGGCGCATGTTCAAGCCTTTCATTCGTGAAAAATTACGGAAACGCATGTTCTTCCATGGCTCCAAAATGAATTCACTTCATGCTCATTTGGCGCCGAGCCACCTGCCCAAAAACTACGGCGGAGAATTGCCCGAAATCAACTACACGGCCGCCGATTGGTACCCGACCATCGAAGCTTGCGAGGACGAGATCAAACGTTAGTAATAACATCTTAAATCATTAATCATCTAAATTATTTACGGATCTTAAGGGGTCCAGCCAAGGGAATGAATGACCGAGAGAATGTCTTAAACAAACCTTACCATAAACACTAGGACCTTTGTTTTCGGAACCTGTATTATCGTAACCCCTGTTTTCGTAACCCCGGTTTCCGCAACCCCTATTTTCGTAACCCCGGTTTCCGCAACCCCTATTTTCATAACCCCGGTAATCGTAATCGTCCGTGTCAAGAAACAAAGTCGATTAGGTTGTCATGACCGAATCGCGGAGTTCCAAACACGAAATTTTTACGAAAACAGAGCTTCCACAGTATTTTTCGTATCTCTGAGCAGACCCCAAGATAAATTCAAGTTTTTCTCTCGAAAACGATTGCACGGATTTGTGGAAATTGCCCTGGGCAGATAAATAAAAGGAAATATTTAACCCCGCGGTAGTTTTGACTTTTAAATATCGAAACGACACCGAACAATGCAAATAAGGATGAAAAAAAATTTCTAATTAAAATTCATTGAATTTCATTTACTCAACATTCGCTCGTTCAACATAACATTGTTTTTCCAGAATGGAACACGTATGGACATGTCAAACCGCAATGATCGAACGATCGACAATAAAAAAACAACGACTAATATTTAACACGTGATTAAAAGCGACAGAATAATCACTAAATCTTCTCAATAATAATAATAAAAATAATAATAAAAAAAATTTGAAAAAATAAAAAGAATAATAATAAAAAAATTAAAAAAATAATAATAATAAAATTTTTTAAATAAAAAATAAAATGTATGAAAAAAAAAACAAAGTCTAATTGGGAAGTTACTGAAAGATCAATGGGCAGGACCAATTCCATTTTACCATCCGTGTGCCCATGGCCATTTTTATTTTTCGAGGCCTCGGAAAATTTGTTTATTTCTTTTGAAGAAACTGCGAGGCCTCGATCTTTTCGATAACAGAGGTAGATCCAGTCGGAGGCGAATTCCTGGGCCCTGGACTCGCCCCGAACGCTCGGAATTTCTACCTCGTTTTTTTGTACTGAATAAACTTGAGTTTTTCAACAAAATTTATATTGGCTATTCATATATTTATGTTTTTCCTTTCCCATCCCCTTGAAGGCCCGTATCCTTGGCCTATGACCTTGCCGATCACATCAAATTTGACAAGGAATTAAAAAATTTTGCGAAAAATCTCAAAATTTAATCGAGAATGTCAAAATTTTGAAAAAAATGTGAAAATTGATCGAAAAATTTGAAAATTTCGCCAAGAATGTGAAAATTCACCGGAAAATGTGAAAAAGGCTGGAAAATATTCAAAGTTTTCGCGATATCCACTAAAATATGAAAAAAAAACAGGGCGACATGATATCACAGAATTATGATACAATAGTAATTTCTGATTTGACTTTCTCTGCGAGAATTGCGTTTGGAGGAGGTACACAAATGTACGAAATATCAATAATTCATGGAAGTGAAAATAGTTTAACGTAGAATATTCGAGCGAAGCTTTGACACTAGACCTTATTTAGCATTTCATTGTTAATTTTATTATACTAGTCTAGCATGCCCCGATTCTCATACGAATTCAATGTCTCGGCAACAAACGAATCTTCGTTCTTGTTCAATTTCTTTGGAAAATTCATCGCAATCCCTTGGAGGAATAATTTTTTGCAATTTATTTTCCTCGGACCGAGAAAATTTGTTGTTGTTGTTGTTTTTTTTTCGTTCAATTTTATGTCGAGACACGAGACGCGGAGATACGAGCCTCGATTCGGCTCAATGCCAAACGTGAGATTATTTTTCGAAGTCGTCATATTTCTTGCTTTCTCTCTCTTTAAGTAAATTTTCTTAAATAACGATTTCCACACTATCGTCACGAATTTCGAAAGGTTGATCGACGCTTCGGAATTATTTCCGAAGGCCATAGCCCATTGGTGGAGCTCGTATCACACTTTTTTTTTATTCCATTGTGGATCCGAATGTGCAGCGTCATTGAAACGTGCGGAATGGAATGGAATTGATCGATTGAAAAAGGATATTTTTGTGGTCAGAGCTCCGATTGCTCTGGCCGGAAAATTGATCGATTCCACGATACATTTCGATTTTTAGTGACCGCAGATTTCCTTTTCTATTGCAATTTCTTCCTAAATCTCCTTCAGGATGCTCAAAGTTGCTAAATAAGGATTATCTGGGTCTTTCAGACCCAGACGACAACTTTTATCCGAAAAAGAATCAACGGAGAGTATTCCAGAATTTTTTCAAATTTTTTCCTCTCCGAATACGCGAGAATACAAGTGGCAGGACGAAAAGGACCTTTTTGATCCTGGGGGCCCCTAAAAAATCATAGATCCGACTATGGATCCTTAAAGTAGAATCAATGGAGAGCATTCCAGAATTTTTTTCCATTTTTTTCCCTCCAAATACGCGAAATAAAAGTGGCAGGACGAAAAGGACTCTCATGATCCTGGGCACGGTAAAAAATCATCGATTCGACAATGAAAACTATTAAATTTCTAAGTACAAACTGTTTTAGAATTTTTTCGCATTTTTTTCTCTCCAAATACGCGAAATAAATGTGGCAGGACGAAAAGGACTCAATATGATCCTGGGGGCGATAAAAAATCATCAAATCCGTGGAGGATGAATTTTCCCCAGCGATGAACTTGACGATCTAGATTCGATTGAATAAGAATGAGAATTTTCAACGCTGAGAATTGAATATGGAAAAGCATGAGTGAAATTAGTAAAAGTTGTTGCTAGACGGAATGACTCGACATGTACGCGGCTGGTTGATTAAATGTGAATTACGCAAACAAGGGGGGATAGGGGGGGGGGGGGAGGAAGAAGAAGAGGACTGGGCATTGTTGAACGAGGTCTGTGAGTCAAGAGAGCCCACGCTCGGCAATAATGTTTCGTGCGAATGAAGAAAAAGGAGAAAAGAGGAAAAAACGAGGAGCAGGGACGTGAGAGAGTGGGGAAAAGTTTCTGCTTTCCTGTTATATATCCGGAGGAACATTGCGGGCCCGAGCTTTACAAACAACTTGGTACAAACCGAAGTTGAATCTCGCGAGCAGTGTTGCGCTGTTGCTCGTCGCCGCATCGTGCAGCTCAATGACGACGAATTGTGTTGCGTTTATTTGTTGGTCGATTAAAAAGCACGAGGAACTTTCTGAAACGTCAAAAATCGACGAAGAGACGAGGATTTTCTTAAAACCTCAAAAGCCCCAAACTCGGCGTTGAAAATTAAGAAGGAAATTTATTTTATCGTCCAGAGCTCGTGCTCGTGTCGAGCACGCTAGTCGTAAGTGCAACGAACTGCATTTTTCGGTCACCTTGAACTCCCGAGATCGCTCGAAATGTTGATCATTTTAATTTTTTATTTCTTTTCATTTTTTTTTCCATCAATTTTTATGAGGAACGAATGAGAAAGTGAATCCGAGTTCTGGTTATTTAAAATCGTCATTAAACATTATACACGGGAGAGTGAAAGTGACTGATTCTTTATTGCCTACTCGTGTCTATAATTTCAAATAAAAATGTAACAAATCGCGAGGGCAATGTTGGCACGCCCCTCGATTTCCTGCAGCAAGAAAGTTCTCGTCCACTCTACTTTTCATTCCATTTATCTCTCACTTCACGATCCATTTTTTTTTTTTTTCATTCTTTTGTCCAACGTTTATTCATTTTCGTTGCTCCAATTTTCCATGCACTCTGCAACTTTTACGCTGCAGTAACTACTCATTGGGATCGCCCAATCCTCCTCATTCTCGATCTTTTGCTGAATGACATTTACGACATTTTTTTTCCATTAAATTTCAATTTATTTCATTATTTTTTATTGAAAGCCAAAAAAGTCGGATTTTTCGTGTTTATTTTATTTTTCAAACGTTCCGGTGCATTCAACGCTTTCACGTGCTTTTTTCTATTTCCTTTAAAAAATTTTTTTGGTTTTTTAACTTTTTATTTATAACTTTTGATTTTCTCAATTTTGCCGATTAAAATAGGGATAATAGAGAGGTTTGTGAAATTTAATAGAAATCAACGATGGCGACCGTCGAAGCAAAGGAGCACAAAAGCGATCGGAGAATCTTATTGGAGCGGGCGATGAAATCAGCGAGCCTCAAAATTGGCGACGTCGAGATGAGGTTCGAGCCTGAGGACCTGAACGAAGAATACAGAATTAGAGCGAGGGAGGAACTTCGAGAAACCGAAGAAGTTGTGGCCGCGGCACTGGTAGAAATCCGTCAATTGCTCAAAGGTAAAAGAGCTTTTTTATTGAAATATAAAATTTTGTTCGATCAAACATTTTCGCGCGTGTTAAATTTCATAAATTTCCATTTGGGTCATATGACCGCTTACCGGTGGTCAAATGACCGGTAAATTTTCACGGTAATTTAACATAGAATTTCCTCCAACAACTCATCAAATTGACGAAGAAATTTTGAAAAATCTCAGCAACGATAATTCCGAAAAATTCTCAACTCGTAATTTTTCATTTCCATTCACATTTTTCGACATTTCGCCCGCAATTTTCACGCGATTTTGATGCACGACCTCTCGTTCCATTCCTCAAGAACTCCCCAACAAATAGATCCACCCAAAAACCCAAAATTTAGGTCAGAAATTAAAGTTTTTTCAAAATTAAGAAAATTCGATAAAAAAATTTCTCGACGACAAAAATTACCATAAAAATGAATAATTCCCGAGACTTTTATTCCCAGACACAATAACCACGAAGCTCATCAACACTCGACACTAAAATACCAATAAAACGATAAAAAATCATTTTATTTTCCTCCCGATCGGTCATCAAGTGTAAAACAACATGGAACGAGTCGAAACGAATTTTATGTGCGACCCACGAACCAGTAAATTAATTCTTCGACCTCAAGAACGTGAAGTTGACCAGTAAAAATATTTCGCGTCCAAGAACTGGCATTTCCGTCAAAATTCTTCGTAATTCTGTTCACAATCCTTGAGAAAAAAAATTCAATTAAAGGAACGAATGTCTGGGAGGTAAAGAGACTCAGGAACATGAGGCTGTCAGTTTAAAAAACTTGGGAAATCCACGAGAAACGCAAACAGAAGTGATTCAGTCGAGAGATTTAAAAACCGGTTTTGTGTCTGCGGGAGATGACGAAATTTTGAAACCTTTGCCACGACCTACGACGCGTTTCATGTTGCATCGAAAATTTCCTCGAGAAAAAATATTAAAAAAATATATAAAAAATTGTTCATTAATTTTCTTATAATTAAATAAATAAATGTCAGTGGGAGGTTGATTGAAATAATTAAATGAATGAAATAAATATAAAATAGTCGTCGAGTTTGACGTTAATCGGTCTTTTGGTTTTAACAATAAACTTATTCATGAGTTTCCATGGAAATAAATTAATGCTGAATGGAATTTGAATTGGAAATTGGGTAAAGGTTAAAGATAAATTGACGCGGTATTTGGTGACATGGCAGCTTTGTTTTTTGGCCTTTAAACGAGCACATCCAACTAGTTCGTTTCCGTTGGGTAGTGAGTTAAAAAAAAACTGACGTACGGAACGAAAGAAGTTGGAAATAAAATAATTCATTGTTCGAATCAGGCCAAACGGATTGACACACGGTGCGAAGAATGTGCAGAGCTCGGTGCACCTTTTCGCGATCGTTTCGAAATCGGTTGCTTCGTCTCCGGAGACGGAATGGAACGAAAAAAAAAATAAAAAGAAAAAAAAATAAAAATTATTATTAAATTAAATAATTAAAAATTAAAACGAAAATTGAACTAAAGTCAAATCAAAATTGAAAATTGAATAAAAATGAAAATAAAAATCAATAAAACCAAAATAAAATAAAAAATTTCAGAAAAATAAAAATAAAAATAAATAATGACAAAATAAAATTGAAAATAAAATTCATTGTAAAATTCCTCGGGTCCTGATCCCATTTTTTCAGTCAGTCTCGTGGGAAACCAAATTTTTAAATTCATTTATTTAAAAAATTGCGTAAAAATCATTTTTATCGCTTTTTTCGAAAAAATTCATGAAAATTGACGTGAATTTTTAGGCGAGCCGAGCCTCAAGTTGCCCGAGGACGACGACGACTTTTTCAAAAAGTTTTTGAGGCCCTGTAAGTGGTACGCAACTCCAGCGTTCAATCTCGTGAGTAATAATCGATTTCGCTGAAAAAAATGGATTGAAAAAAATGGTGCCAATAATGTTTTTTTTTTAATTTTTACAAAATTTCATTTTTGTTTTGTTTTTTTTTTTTAGATAAAACGTTTTTATCAGTTTCGGCTGAATCATGAACGAGTCTGCAAAGATTTGGTGCCGAGTAAAATGCGTAATATATTTACTTCCGGGGTCTTGACTCCGCTGCCACGTCGATGCAAAGATGGAACGAGATTGTTGCTCATCGAGGGAGGAAAACGATGGAAACCCAAAGAAGTCACGCTCGAGCAAATATTCAGGGCAATAATGTTGGCTCTGGAGGCTGCGTCGGTCGAATCAAAGACGCAGGTTGGCCAGAAAGTTGCGAAAATTCATAAGAAAGAAAAAAAAAATTTTAATTTGATTTAAAAAAAAAAAAAAAAAATCCATTTTTCTCTTTCCGGCAGAATTTTAATTTTTTTTAATTTTTTTTTCAAGGTCGCTGGGGCTCGCGTCGTTCTGGACATGGATGGCCTCACCTTGACCCACGTGACCTACTACACACCCAGCTATGCCAGCATGGTCCTCGAGTGGGTACAAAAATGCCTCGTCATTCGGCTCAAAGGAATTCACATTATTAATCAGCCTTATATTTTCAACATGGTATTTGCGATATTCAAACCTTTCATCCAGGTACGTCGAGCCAGTGCTTCCTTCAACTATTTTTAACTCAATTTTCCGGTATTTATTGCTGCAGGCGATTTAAATGAATTTTAAAACGTCCCAGAGCGAAAAAAACCCTTAATAATGAAAAAACCATGAGATTACTCGATTATCCTCATCTCCTACACACCCTCAACCATTATGGACCGTCAGAATGCAGCCCATAACGTGCCAAGACCGTTTTTTCGCCTCGTTACGATAACAGAGGTTCTCGAGTATCGCAGTTGATTTAAACGTCAATTTTCCTCCAGGAAAAACTTCGCAAACGCATTCACTTTCATGGCACGGACCAAAAGGCATTGCTGTCGTATATCGATGCGTGTGCGATGCCGAAACGTTACGGTGGGGAGCTCGACTTTGCTAACGAGCCAATAGGCGAGCCTTTGTGGCATTATTTCTGTAATTTCGAGGAGGATTTCCAACGTGAGTACTCGATCGAATATCCCTCTCCAAATCCCCACAACGTAGCGTATGGCAAGAAAAAGCCACATAATAAAAAAAAAAAAGAATTTCCATAAACAAAAAAAAAACAATCCCTGAAACTCTGGGCCCAACTAATTCTATCAAAAATTTGTGAATTTTCAGTTGCGAGTTCCTATGGCTACGTGAGCAAAACGTAGGAGACTTACGGTGAATAAAGATTTTAATTAAAAACCAAAATATCAAAAAGTGCAATTATTTTTTTTCTCATTTTCCCATCAATTTTAAAACCATTCGCAAATTTCACGTTTCGACGAGAAAAAAAAAAAAATACAAAAATACAAAAAAAATAGAAAAAAAAAATTCCAAAAACGATCGAAAAATCAGGAGAGGAATGACGATGCAGAAATAAATTCTTAACTGCATCCCAGAATTTGGACAACCGATCAACGTTGCATTAAATTCGAACCATCACAAAATAATAATCGCAATAATTACAACAATAATTACAATAAAACCTTAACAGTAATAATAATAATAATATTATTTATTATAATAAAATATATTTATAGTTAATATCGCTTCTCACTGCACTAGAATACGAACTCTCACTGAGGCCCTTTCTCACTCGCACTGTTTTATTTCTTTTTGTAGCCATACGAGTTGATCGCTGTGAAAAAAAAAAAAAAAAAACATTTTAATTATTACAATATTTGTTTTTTCCAAGTTTTGTTTAAAAAATTGTTATCATTTATTTATTTGTTTATTTATTTATTTCGTTGCAGTCCGGAAAAAATTGATTATTCGCTTTTTTTTATAGGAAAAAAAAAAATTGATCACAAAATTAACGATTTTCATGAATTATTGAAATTTTTAGGAAAAAATATTAGTCAAGATTTTTTACCATCGTATTCCTTGTCGCACATGAGCAGCAGCTCGAGCCACTGTGGTCCAGTTACACGAGGAATTGACAACGTGCCACCGTAACATTCCGGAAGACTCTTGGGCGACATGTACTGATGAAGAGATTTTCGATCGGTCCCGTGGAATATTATCTGATGGGAAAAATCAAATTAGAAGTATTGAGATTCTCCGGCGAGATTTTTTAAAATTGGAAATGAATGTTTTTCGTCCAGGAATTGGGGATTTTGTAAAAATTGTAATTTCTCGTCTGGAAATTCTTCGGACTTGGTCCGAGGGACCGAGACTTTTCGGTCAATGAAAAAATTCGTTTGCGCTTTGGGAATTTCTTTAGACATCGTCCAGCACGTTTTACTCACTCTGCTCTTTAGTTTTGGCTTGAGGAATGGCTTGAAAAGGGAAAAGACGACGTTGAACACGTAAGGCTGGTTTATGATGTGAATATTTTTGATTCTCAATGGCACTGCGTCCTGCAACCAATCGACTATCCTCTTGGCAAAGGGCGGAGTGAATTGCCACGTCTGCTGTATACTCAGACCATCCATATCGAAAATAACAACCGCTCCAGCGATCTGGGTCGCTGGCTCGAGCATCGCTGCCTCCAAATACAACACGCAACCCTTGAACACTTCGTCCAAACTGCATTTGTTGTGCTTCCACTTTTTACCCAGCTCAATAATCAAAATACGACGACCGTGCTGGTCTCGGTTCGGCAAAACTGTTAATATGTTTTGCTCGAATATGTTCCTCTCTCGGCTCGGCTTCAATCCGTCGTACACGTTCGCATGACGCACTTTAAAACTGTAGTACTCTTTTACTAACTTCACCGATGACTCGGGATAATACTTGCAGGGCCTCAGAAATCTTATCAGCCAAGCCTCGTTGTCCAAGGGACACAGCAAATCTTTCTCAGCTGGGGAACAATAAAATAAATTATAATTGTTGCTATTTCGATATGGTTTAGTCATTGAGCCACTGCGAATCATATGATTTTTTTTACGCCCAGGATCATTGAGCTCCTTTTCGTCCTGCGAGTTGTATTTCGCGTTTTTGGAGATAAAAAAATGTGGAAAAATTCTGGAATAGACTTCATTCATTGTACTTTGAGGTTTCATGGATTTTATAGTCGAATCTATGATTTTTCGTGGTTTGCAGGATCCTAAGGGTTCTTTTCGTCCTGCCACTTGTATTTCGCGTATTTGGAGAGGAAAAAATCGGAAAAAATTCTAAAACACTCTCTAGTTTGAGGTTTCATAGTTTATATAGT
>JAPYYS010001164.1:26241-40624 GCA_030522525.1 Campopleginae sp. 14b
AATTCTAAAACACTCTCTAGTTTGAGGTTTCATAGTTTATATAGTCAAATCTATGATTTTTTATGGTTGGCAGGATCCCGAGGGTCCTTTTCGTCCTGCTACTTGTATTTCGTGTATCTGGGGAGGAAAAAATCGGGAAAAATTCTGGAATATTCTCCATTGGTTGGATTTTAAGGTTTCATGGTTTTTACAGTCGTTGAATTTGTTTATTGTAAAATAAATCATTTGAAAAAACGGTATTTTGGAAAAATTGTTGTCGCTCGGGCGAAAAAGGGTCATATGATCACGGAGAGAGTCAACGTCGTGGCAAGCCGAAGACGAAACGAAGCGAATCGAACCTCTGAGTAATTCCTTCAATTGTTCGACCGCTTCTTTCTGCAGTTCCGGAGTCTCGCGGAGTTCTTTCTTCGCGACTTCTTGAATTTCGGAACTCGGAGGTCCCAGTTCGAACTCGAGAGTAAAATTCCCGAGTTTTAGGGACGGCATCTGATCCAGGTCGGTCAACATGGTTTCTATAATAACAACCAAACTTCATTAGCAATGAGACGTCGATACATCGATAATAATTTCATAAAAAAAAAAAAAAAAACCGATCACAATGAAATTATTTCAATTTTATTCTACAATTTACGATTCTCGTGCAATTTATTTTATATGGGGCGTCGATTCGATTCTCCAACTATTCTGATATCGAACTTATCGCGCTCGCCTCGTGCCGGACGACGGGACGAGCGTATGCGCCGACGATAACGTAATCTTCTATGTCTCTCTCTCTCTCTCTCTCTAAAGTCGAATGGTGCAAGAGCATGCACGAGAGGGCAAGAATAAATTTCCTGTTGGAATGTCACGTGTCAGCATCCGATAATATTTTCCGATTCAATAATACACACTGATTATTTATTCCGTGGGTATTATTTATTTATTTATTTATTTATCCATTTATTTAGTTATTTATTTATTTATTTATTTATCCATTTATTTATTTATTTATTATTTCATTCATTTATTTATTTATTTGTTTATTTATTTATTTGTTTATTTGTTGATTTATTTATTTATTTATTTATTCATTTATTTATTTATTTATTTATTTATTTAAACAATCGATTACGTCAATGGATTTTCGGAGATGATCGAAAAATTGTGGAGAAATTGTTGGGAGTATGATTTTTTTTGTTCATGAGATTGATAATCAATGACATATTTTTCGAAATGATTGCCAGTGACGAAAAACGGAAAATTTATAAGCGTGCAACGAGGAATTGATAAATAAATGTGGTTGGTACGAAAAAATGAGATTCTCGGTCTGTTTATCGTTTGGAAAAAAGTACTTGTGATGATAAAACGACGCTGGTCGTATTGGAAAATGAATATAAAGATGGAAATTCATCGAAGAATGACGAGCAACGATTTCATTATGCGCGAGGATAAATAAGCAAAAAATACGGAAAGAAAAATGTAATTGTGCAACGTCGGGCAGGATCAAGGCTGCGAAAACACGCGGCCAAGCACAGACCCGTCGCTCTCTCTCGAATCCGCTCAACAGTCGAGTCTGTCATTATACGAGATAATAATTGAATAACTCGATCGAACAAAAAATTCTGCTGCGTCGAGTGGAAAAAATATTGCGTGAGAACGAGCCATGAAAAAATGATGAAAAATGGAAAAAAAAAAAAAAAAAAAAAAAATAATATCAAGTGAGAAAAAATGTGGAGGTTGGATTCACGAGAATTATTCCATTCCCAGTTTCTTAAAGTCTCTCCCTCTTTCACGATATCTCTCTAACGCAAAATGCAATATTTCGTGCACGCCCTCCACGCGTCTCGCGTTGCATAATCTCCTTCCAATCTTGGCCACGTACACATTTTACACAATTTCGATTAACCACAAATTTTCTTTTTTTAAACAGAAAAAAAAACGTAGAATTATTTTAACAATGAAATTTTGGTTAAAAAATTATGAATTTTTGGTATTTTGAGGTTTTTTCAAAAATATCTTTCATGAAAATAAGTGACGATCAAAAGAAACTGGAAATATGATTTTTTTTTCGAATTTAGTATCGACCATTAAGTGACATTATTTAGAAAATGGGAGTGAACATTTTTGAAAATTCGATTTTACTGAAAAAATGACGAATTCTTGGTATTTTGACGTTTTTTCAAAAATATAATTTGGAAAATGGATTTTTATCGAATTTAGAGTCGAGACCAAAAGTGACTTTTGATTATTTTTTAATTTTTTTTACCTGAATAAAATTCCATTTTATTTTTTCACCTTCTCGTTATCGCAGTCTGTCGGTCGAAACTTTATTCTAATGTCCTCATACATGTGTATAAATTATATGACGAATATTACATTTGAAATCTCGTCATGCATCGCAAACTAATTTTCTGTACGCAATGCACTCGCGATCTGCATAAAAAATTGTCTGCGTTACTGTTTCACGATATCCTTGGAGGTTGCTTGGAATATCCAGAGAGAAATACAGCCAATGAATAAAAATGCCAAAATTATTTTTACGAAATAAAATTTGTTCTCTAAAAAAAAACCAAAAATTTTATTTTTACTTCAAAATTTTCAATTTTCCTCAATTTTCCGAGAAGAAAAACTCTTTATTTCAAAATTTCGTAATTTTTTCCCAGTTTTCGATAAAAAGATGACGAAAAAAAAAAAATTTCCCGAAATTTCGCAAGTTTTTTCTTCCAAAAACTCTTAATTCCAAATAAATATCAAAATTTTCGATTTTTCTTGATTTTTCGATTCAGAAATCTCGACGAAAAGTTACGAAATGAAAATATTTTCGTGGCCTCGAGTAATTTCGACATTTTGACTGTGCGTGCTGGGCCCTGAGGCGCCTGTAAAAATAAAAATGGACAGCCTGTAAGAATTTCCCAAATTTTCTTTGCCCCCTGGCGCCAGTTTTTTCAAAGCCACGTGTCCTCGTGCGTGAGCAAATAATCGAGAAGTCAGAAAAACCAAAGCAGAGAGCACTTCCAACATATATATATTTATTGCGCTGAATAAAAATAATAATAACGAGTGAAAAAAGGAAAAAGTATTGTATGTCGAAAGCGACTCTGTCTTGTGCATTTAAAACGAGGCACATGCGTATGGCCGCACGCCGTACGTAATTTACTCAGAGGCTTTCATTGTTTAGAATCGCCTCACGTGCATAACGTACGAATAGGCAATGAAGATTTAACGCCGAGCCTAATCAAATATTAACTTTTTCCATCATGAAAAAATAAAACGTGAGGAAAAACAATTTTCCAATTGTCTTCGCATTAAAAATTCATTTTCCCTGGATTAATTTTTCGGTGACGAAATAATCGTCAAAAAACGATCGAGGCGAAGGAAAAAAATGGCAAAAATTACGAGAAAAAAACGAAATTAATTAATTGAAAAAAAAATTAAAAATTAGCCAGAGCGCGTGTGTCTGCGTTTTTTTTTTTTTTCTAACGTCGAATAAGCACCATGCTCGAGTCTCGGCGATGCGTCGGCGCAACGAACAAAAAACCGACAAATAAAAAGAAAGAAAAAAGCAATCGTCCTCGGATGTCTGTTCAACGAGAGGGGAAAAGCGAAGGTCGTCTCCTCTCGTCCTGACCGAGATCGTTTTGGCCCTGGGGAACCGAACAAAATATTTCTACGTTCCGATTCATCATCGCCGCCCATTTCAATGATAAATATTTGAGTGGCACGAAAAAAAAAGAAAAAAAGGCAAAAAATTCGGATAAAAAAAAAAAAAAAAAAAAAACATCGATCGATAATTTTTAATGATTGAACATTTTTTTTCAACACACATTTTCCCAACTTACCCACTCGGATCTTTGCCATCTTTGACCAAAAATGATTTTCGCACTATGTTCGATTTTTCAAGTCCCTACGACTCGTCAAAATCGAGCTGAATCGCTTTATTCGATTTTACTCAGTCACTGGGTCACTATATTCACGTTATGCTTCTTTGTCTCGTACTATTTATTTATTTTTTCACCGATTTTATTACGCAAAGAGAAAAAAATCGCGTTGCTGGTCACGGATCGCCGAAAGCGACCAAATAAATGCTGAGCACAGCTGTACACGTTTCTTTATACGTATTTTTCCCCTCCCCTCACTCCGACAAGACTACAACACAGGGGAATCTTTCCACGTCCATAAATATCAAGACAACCAATGTTTTTCAACTACATCCGTCGTCATAACCGAGCACGAAGCCTTTCGGGAGAGTCCGTTGAATTTTGAAAAAAAAAACGCTTATTAATTACGATGAATTTGGAAAAAATCGAGGCGAACATTATTTTTGAGTCTTTGTCAAATTTTAATTGAAATTTTTGAGTTTTTTTTTTTTTGGATTCGTTTTTTCCGAAATTTGACGGTTCGACCAATTTTGAAAACGATAAATTTCTTGAAAAATTGAGGTAAAAATTATTTTTGCGATTTTTTAAAATTTTAATCAACATTTGTTATCTTTTTTTTTGTTCGATTTAATTTTTCGGAAATTTTATCGTTTGCCAAAGTTGCTGGAGAACATTTTCAACAGCGGACCAAACCGACTGAACATTTTTCTTATTCTGGTGCAAGAAAAAAAATGTTTAAATCTCGAAATTGTGGAAAAGATCGCGGTTGGTCGATTTTAATGAGAATGGCCCATATGTACGCATAGAAAATTGCCACCAGCATGGATCGACGTGAGGTCTTGGACATAAGACTAATTTTATTGTTCGGTAATAGCTTCTCAAGTGTCACGCAAATCGTGACATTGAAGGTGCAAGGAATCTCGAGACTGATCGTAAAAAAAAAAAAATTTCGGCCGATGGGATTGAATTTTTTAAATCGATTGATAAAATGATTAAAAATAAAAAAAATCGATGGAACTCGGGGATTTCGTTGACCGATTGACCGTGACGTCAAATTTATTCGGAGTTTCGAATCTGGGAAGAAATTTTCAGGGTCAAGACTCGTTGGCCGTCCACGTACTGGCCGTAACTACTTGCGAGAAGGAATTTCGTTGGCATCGCTCTTTTTAACTATTTTAACCACTCGGGATGTTAATTAGCGATAAGACTCGATTGTGTCCGAGTGTGTGGGCACTAATTCATCGTTTCGTCGAGTTTCCCTAGCCCCACGACATTTTTTTGCGCCCGAAAGCGACAGGAAACATTGTTGCAAAAAAAAAAATTGGTTTCGAGTTGGCTCGAGAATTGGACGTCGCGAAAAATCGCCAATAATTCCCTCGCGCCTGGGTCTCGCTCGTGGCACGTCACAATAACTTTTTCTCCCATCACCAGTGCTTTATGTTTTTCATTTCATCCATTATTCAATTTTTTCAATCGAACAAAAATCACAAGAACCACGATCGTCTTTACGTACGTGTTTTTTTTTTTTTTTTTTTTTTTTTTTTTTTTTTTTTTTTTTTTTTTTTTTTTTTTTTTTTTTTTTTTTTTTTTTTTTTTCTTTCTCTCTTTGAGCCGAACAGTTGCTTCTTTCAGTTAATAGAAGACGCGGAAAAAAAATGGTTTCGTAATGGCAGGCGAGTCATCGGAGAACATGTTTCCTTCTTTTCTAAGTGTCGATGTAAACAATCGTTCGAACCAGAAATTGCGGAAGAAAAAAAAAAAAAAAACCAAAATTCTGTTGATCGATGGCTCGATGAATTTTTATAAATGGCCAGAAATTAGCGAAGGTCGCAAAAACGAAGCTTATTAAGGGGATAAGAAGAATTTCGTGGCAACGATATTTGCTTCTGAAAAAACCTGTCGAGTGTTTTGACTCGAGGCTCCTGGCGAATAAATGAAATTTCTTCTTCGTGGGAATCACTGTGCCGAAAAAACGGAATATCCAATGCGATCGGTCGTCATTTCTTCGACTTTTTCCGGCTTGACGCATTTTTGGCCGAACCGGATTGCCCGGAGAATTCCTCTGCCCGGCAACCGCGATCTAACGATATTACGGTAAAAGGGGGTCACGAAAACAGAGGTTACGATAAGAGGGGTTGCAAAAATAGAGTTTACGCTACGAGGGGGTTGCAAAAATTGAGGTTACGATAAGAGGGGCTTGCAAAAATGGAGGTTACGCTAAGAGGGGTTACGAAAATAGAGGTTACGATAAGAGGGGGTTGCAAAAATGGAGTTTACGCTACGAGGGGGTTGCAAAAATTGAGGTTACGATAAGAGGGGGTTGCAAAAATGGAGGTTACGCTAAGAGGGGTTACGAAAATAAAGGTTACGATAAGAGGGGGTTGCAAAAATGGAGGTTACGCTACGAGAGGCTTGCAAAAATTGAGGTTACGATAAGAGGGGGTTGCAAAAGTAGAGGTTACGATAATAGGGGTTGCAAAAATAGAGGTTACGCTGAGAGAGGTTGCAAAAATAGAGTTTACGCTAAGAGGGGTTACGAAAATCGAGGTTCCGATTAAAAATTGACAGAAAATTCGCTTCGACGTCAAGTTTCGAGATTTATTGGCTCACATTAACGAACATTCTGATGTTATCAATGAAGGAAAATAGAGAATAATAATTATCAACGAAACAATTTAATTTTCCATCCAAGAGAACCGATCTCGAAAACACTTTCTTCCTCTGTTTCGTTTCCTTTTCGTTCGCGCACGCGAGTATATGTGTGTGTGTCTAGGTGAGCTGTCATCAGGTGTGTCGAGCATGAAGTCGAATGAGTCATGGTAATTTTTTAAGTCAACGTGGTGATCGGTGAAATTTAAAAAAACAGCTCAACTCGCACGAGTCTGTACGAACAATGAGAAAATAATAATAACAACGATTTCAATGTCATGAACTCTTTTAGGTGATCCATCAGTCTCGCAGTCGGTAAAAAAGTCAACGTGTTTTTGTTTCTCTGACACGCTCGATGTGTCGAGAACATGACGAAGATTCACGCGTTATTTTCTCACGCAAACAAAACGGCCAATTGCTCGGCTTTTGTTGGAAATATCGATCATGGCCTGGCAAGCCAAGCCAAAAATTGCAACATCGAAAATTGTGGTTGTCCTCGTTCACACAAAGTGTCACAATGTATCCAGTGCAATCGGTAAGATAAACAAATCGTATCAGACGTCGAATGACTTGCACATTCGTGGCCAACGATTTTATTAAAAATCCGGTAAATTTTCGGCAATTAATAATCATTAATTAATTAGAATTAATACAAATCGATAAATAACGATCAATTAATTTTCATTGATTTTTATTTTTGTTTTATTTTATTTTATTTTTCGGGCAATTGCCGGCTGGAAAAAATTGCACGTTCCGGACTCACCTGTCTCGGTAATTTTCCTTTTGTTCCGAAGGGACCGTCGTTGAAAAAGGGTAAGTGCGGAGTTCCTTGAGGGCCGAGGACCAAGGGCTAGCACAAAAAAAAAGTATCACTGACGTTCCATTTAGTGGAAAAAAAAAAAAAAAGAGAAAAAAAAATAATAATTTTTGTCACAATTAATTTAGGATGGACCGTCGCCTCGGAACGCGACGAGAAACGAAACTGAACGAAGAGTCGTTTGCATGAGAAAAATATATAAGAGATAGACAGCCCGAGGCTCTCTTTCTTTTATTCTTGGCGTCTCTCCCTCGCTCTCTTCGCTCCAAACCGCTTGGAAATTCTTGCCAACAGCCTGAGAGGGGGAAAAAGTATTGGTGTATGTTTGAGCTCTGACCTGGCTGGTTCCCCTTCCTCGGAAATCCGTCGTCAAGCTCCTCAGCGTTTGCTGAATTAATTATATACATATATCCACTATTTATAATATGAATATTTGCCCGGACGCACCAGAGACCATCAACATCTCTCTCAATGAAAAGCCCGATCACCTTGATCCTGACGACGATCCTCAACGCATTGAGGACCTTCGAAAACCACTTTTTCTCTCTCTCCATCCATTTCCCTTTCTCCTGCCCAATATTCCATTTAAATCGACAATCGCCAATGGCAAATTTGCTCCACCAATTTTCTTTCGATCCTTTTCCTCATATTTCTCCAATTTTTTTCGCTACATTTCTTTCGATCCTTCTCCTCCTTTTTCCTCATTTTTTCATCGCCCCATTTTTTTTCGACATTTTATGAATAATTTTTTTTTTTTTTTTATCATCAAAAATTATTTGGGAATTTTAATTATTCCCTCCCTATATTAATCGAACGATTTTATAAAATTGTCTTATCATTTTTTAATTTTTTTTTCAATTCATTTTCGACAAATTACGACTCGATCGAGGCATTCCATTTTTTTTTATAGCGTTAGAAATGATTCATTCGTTTTCTTTCTAATTAATTCTCCGTGATTGATCATTTTTTTCTCCCGTTATAATTGAACGATTTGAAAAAATGGATTTATGATTTTTTTAAGCCTCGCGTCATCTCGTGCTCATTTTCTAACGTTTTTTTCCTCCTCACTCATACCTTTGCCGAGCCCACCATCGTACCGAATAGGTCCACGGATATCAAGTTTTTTTTAACACATTATCGCTCAGATCGAGGTACGAATCAAAGTCCGGGGGTCATCGCCAGACACTACATCATCCTCATCTGCGTCAAGAATCTGCTTCAATTCGCTTTATTCAAATTCGTTAGCTCTGAGAAGAGGAAAAAAAAATTTGTAGCATTTCTCAATTGCTTCGTAATATTTACACGATTTCATCCTTTTTAGCGACAATTTTCTTCTAGTTATGCAATGATCGGAGATCCACGTGTGCAGAATTTTTCCCGATTTTTTCCATTTTCACGTTTTTTTGGGCGATTAATTAATGCAAATAATTAATATTCATTAGTTATTCATTAATTAATTGATAATGAATAATTAATAATAAATAAATACATAATTGATTAATTAATTAATTAATTCATTTATTTATTTATTAATCATTGCATCTTCGGTCTCGACGATCGTATTTCCGGGCCAGAACGAGAAAACACAAAAAACAAATGAAATACGTGATTGAGGTGTTTGGGTTTTCGTCGTCTCCTGTTTCCTGCATGTTGTTGACATTTCAGGTGCCTCGACAATTCTTTCAGGCAGGTCCTTGCCTCCGATCTAGATTTTTTTCTCGTCTACGATCGAGGTATTAAAATCGGTTTTTTCCTTTTATTTTCATCCCGGATCAGCAAGGGGATCGAGACAAAACATGGAAAAATATCGGAGTGATGATTTTTTATGGTGTCCAGGATCACGAGGGTCCTTTTCGTCCTTCCACGTGTATCTCACGTATTTGGAGAGAAAAAAATTGGAAAAAATTCTAGAATACTCTCCATTGATCACGAGGGTCCTTTTTGTCCTTCCACGTGTATCTCACGTATTTGGAGAGAAAAAAATTGGAAAAAATTCTAGAATACTCTCCATTGATTCTACTTTAAGGATCCATGGTCGGATTAATGATTTTTCATGCTGCCCAGGATCATGGGCGGCGCTACCAGGAAAATGTTCGCGCGCGCGTGCATGAGCGTGCGTGATGTTCCCGATAGTTTTATTCATCAAATAATTCATTAGCCAGGAATGGGTAAAATTTGCTGAGTCGCGTGCGTGTTTATTGATGTTTATTATTATTTTGGTGTTTAAGGAAAATAAAAGGAAGTGAATTTATTTCCACATCGAAGAATAATCGTTTCCATAAATAAATTAACTCGCAGATTGTTGGGTAAGAGTTCATGTACATGAGGAATAAAGCAAAAAACTAAAAGATTGCATGAACCGCATCGACCGCAAAATTCTCCTTGGTTAAAAAATCATCGAAATGTGTTGGTTGAAAGGAAAACGTGCAGACAATTTCTCGAGCCTGGAAAAATAAATTTTTCGAGGTTTTGTCATCGAATCGTTGCCAACATTCCAGCTGCCTCGAATCCTTTCGATTCGCGTCTATTTCATTAGCCAGAAAAAAAAATGACTTTAAAAATGGTCAAAAATTGAAATAAAATTTTTCAATTTTTTTATTAATTTTTAAATTTTCTCCAGGTGACTCACAATCGCTGCTCCATGATGAAGAAAAAATGAAAGAAACAAATAAAATAATGAAAATATTCAAAAAATTGTAAAATAATGTTAAAAAATTCAAAATCCAAACCAAAAATCAATTTGAACAAATAAGAAATAATGAAAAAAAAAAATTTAATTATTTTTCCACAAAAGTGTCGGATAAAAAAGTTCATTCGCCTTTGGCGCAAGTTTATGCGGGATCTGGGTGAATAATCAGGTCGGGAGGATTGGCCAAGTGGACTTTTGTATTGACTCTCGCTCTCGGCTGGCTGGAAAGGTGAATAGTCCAGGCTATGGGGGTCCATATGCCGAGGGAAAGGAAAAGAGGTGGAAATTGGGAGCTGCAACTTTCTCGCAAATACTTTCGGAGGGGCAAACGCCGCCGTCGCCGCCGCCGCCGCCGCCGCCGCTGCCGAGGATTATTAACTAACACGGAAGGGTATTTGCATTGAGCTAAGTCTTGTACTTGTTCGCTAGAATATTTGGAGAGGGGGCAACAGCGCCCGAGCGCTGTTGGTATGAGAAAGAGCGAGGGGGGATTTTGCACTAAGTTCGCTCAGATACGAAGGATCGTCAGTGCAACCGGTGAGGCGATCGCTACACCGGTCTCAAAAGGCGCGTCACACATATCGGTCACGCCGGAAAAATCTTAAGAAGTAAAAGTAATTTTTTTCAATTTTTTTGTTTGTTTTTTTTTTTTTTTTTTTTTTTCCATTCAAAAAATGCGAGTCTATTTTTTTTGTTCATAATTTTTTCACGCAATTTTAATCATTTTTCATACTTTGTGAATTTTGCCTGAATGGTTTTTTGCCCGCGAAACAATTTTTGTCGAAAATTTTTCAGTGATTCTCAAAAAAGTGATAAAGAACAATTGAAAACAAAATTATTTAGGGACCGAATTTATGGGGTTTTTTGTTATTTTTGATGGAATTTTTTCCGCCCTCTTTGAGTTTTTCACTTCTTTTTTTTTCACCGTTTTGAATTTTTCACCATTTTTTTCGACCTTTTCGTATTTTTTACCATTTTTTTCGACCCTTTGGAATTTTTTTACATTTTTTCAACCCTTTTTACATTTTTCACCATTTTTTACAACCTTTTTCTAGTTTTCATAATTTTTTTCGTTTTTTACTTCTTTTTTTTTCGAGCCACTTTGTTGCATTTGAATCTTTTAACGTTAGGAATAACATTCAGCTTTGCTGGGCCTGGTCTCTGGGCACAGAGCTCGCCGACAACTTCACTCTCTCCCTCAGACTCTCACTATCTCTCGCTCTGTCTCGCTCGCTCTCTGGTTCTCGTTAGTGAAAGCGACTGTATGGGGAGATCCTTGCGGATATGCAACAGGATGACCCTGACCAAGTTTCGCAATGATCGGTGGCCTGTTCGGTAATATGCCACGACACTCCGTGAGCATTTTCTTAGAGCTAACTTATCCCTCGAAGCTTGAGATTAATTAAAATCATTATTATTTTTATGCGATAAATTTTTTTCTAATAATCAACGATTTAGAGGAAACTCTTAAGGTTTCGACAATTTATTGATTTTTTTCGGTGAATTTTCTTTAACGATGAAAATTCATTAAAAACTTAATTAAATTTATTTAATTATTTTATTTTTTTATTATTCCGATATTTTTTCCTCATCGTGTAGAATTTTATTCAATTTTTCAAGTAAAATATGTGAACGATGAAAATTAATGAAAAATTAAAATCCTCGAGCCATTTTTTTAATTATCAATTTTTTTATTTTTATTATTTCGATGATTTTTGCTTATCGTGTAAAATTTTATTCAATTTTTGAGGAGAAATTGATAAACGATGAAAATTAATAAAAAATACAAAAATCCTCGAGCCATTTTCGTAATAATGAATTATTTTTTCATCTTTTTAATTATTCCGATGCTTTTTCCTTGTCGTGTATAATTTTTGAGCTATTTTTTTTTTTTTTTTTTTTGGTGATAAATGGCTGTTTGAAAAAGCGATATTTATGAGGATCGTTATGGAAGAAAATTCAACATGAATTTGTTCCATTTTCATAGTGCCAACTCTCGAGAGTGAATAGCGAATAAATTTCCGAGCTACATTGCTCGCAATATCCTGAAACACTGGCAATCGTGTTCTCCGGGCTCGGAGAAATAATCGAATCGACCTGGTTCCCCCAAATAGCTTTCCTCGCTCGGATCATCCCCTACGTTTGGAAATCCAGGCCGCGTAATATTTTTCAAATTTATAAATTATTTTCTTAAATATTTTTCGACTGGGAAATAAAATAAAAATGTATTATTAAAAATTTCCTCGACAGGGCTTGAGAAATTTTCTACTTCGTCGTATTGAGTGAAGTTGGCCAAGTCGTTGCAAAGATTTGAGACTTCATCGAGACTTCGTTAACTCTCTCCTCAATCGTGCTCCTATTTCCACTTTCACAACCACGTGCGCCACCTTTTTGTCATTTTTTTCCGTTTCTTTTCCTCTCCTCACACTCTCAATTTGCAATTCCTCCGGGAATTACTTTTCCGTCACATTTCCGGGCACTAGCTCGTCATCAAATATATTTTCCTGCCCATTTTTTATGCCCTCGATTAATCCGAAAGACAAATGGTAAGAGAAAATACAAAAAGTATAATAATAAAAATAAAAATAGCAAAAATAAATTGAAATAAATTAAAAAATACAAAAATAAATGAAAATGAAAATAAAAAAACAAAAATAAAATTGAAATAATAATAAAAATACGATAAAGAAAAAAGAAAAATTCAAGGAAATACAAAATAAATAAAAATAAAATAAAATTTGAAAATAAAAATAGCAACAAAAAAATAAATAAATAAAATTACAAATAAAAAATAAACATCAAAAATTGATAGAGAGAGAGCGAGAGAGAAAGAGGGGAAGAGAACTGTTGAGAGTAATGGCTCAAAAAATGGTGCTAGACGACGAGCAGCATCTCTGAATATAAAATGCAAAAGATTTCTGGCCTCTGAAATTTTTTTTTTCATTTTTTAATCAATTTTTTTACCATTTTTTTTTTCATATTGTCATTTTAGCGACAAATTATTATTTTGTAAACTTTGTGCAAACATGATTGAGGATCCTGAAGGGGAAACAAACAATTCATAAAAGATAAAATATTGGTTTTGACTGTGAGAGACGAAACAACAGCTCGAAGAATAAATAATTAATTCTTTGTTGATGAGACTTGGCTTTTTTTAACTGAGAGTTATGTCTTGGTATGAAACTCACGTTTCCCCTGGACAGACGTAAAAAAAACTAGTTTTTCGCTGCCTCTCAATCGGCCATAATCGATGTGGATAACATTCACGACACACAAAACTTGACACACATCGACAAGAATTTTCAATTTTTTTTTTTTTTTTTTTTTTTTTTTTTTTTTTTTTTTTTTTTTTTTTTTTTTTTTTTTTTTTTTTTTTTTTTTTTTTTTTTTTTTTTTTTCGGTCTATGAATATTTAACGCGTCGAGAACGAAAGCGCATGGATAGAAAAAATCGTAAAAGGAGGAAAACCACTGGTTGAGGAAAATAAAAATATCACAGTCTGCGGCACGAGGCAGTCCGGTCGACACTCTTCCTCCTGGAAATTATAGCATAAGCCGTGTCCTGAAAATTCGTTGACAAAATTAATAATATTTTCGAAATTATAAAAAAAAAAAAAAATCGTGTTTGGTGAGACTTTTGGAATTTTTTGACCACCCTCGGGGGGAAGGGAATCTTAATTGAATTTTATTAATTGTGCTTATTAGGGGAGAATCAAAAAAGAGCTGGAAAATGTCTGGACTGGGGACGAAAAGGGCTGTGAATGGGGAGGACGAAACTACTGAGAAGAAGGACATCAAGGACAGGTATAACGATCTTATGGGTCTTTCTGACCCAAGCGACATTTTTTTTTCAAAATTTCTAAAAAATTTTAAAAAATAAAAAAAATTTCAGCTTGAAGGACGTGACGAATAATTTCGGGAGTCTGCTGATCGATAACAAGAAGAAAAAGGCGTGGGACGATGAGGACGTCGTTGAGAATCCGATACCAAGAGTGAAAGATCGCGGCGATCGTTTGTCGAGTTTTCTCCTCGGAGACGAGGATTGCGACGAGCCTGAAAGCCAAGAAAACGTTGAGGAAAATGAGGATCACAAAAAAAAGGAAAACGAGGAAACGAGCGAGGACGAAGACGCCGAACTCGACTTGGATCTCGATGAACCCTCTTCGCCCGAGGTGATAGATTATGCCCGACGCGAACTCGGCGAAACCGATGAGGTCAAGTGCCAAACGCTTCAAGAACTTAGAGATATGATTTACGGTAATTATTAATCATTTTTATTATTTATTTATTTATTTATTTATTTATTTATTTATTTATTTATTTATTTATTTATTTATTTATTTATTTATTTATTTATTTATTTATTTATTTA
>JAPYYS010001165.1:0-26215 GCA_030522525.1 Campopleginae sp. 14b
AAAAAAATACGACTATTGTATACATATATTTATTTATTAATTTATGCGATGTTACGTTTGAAACGAAATGTTACATTTTGAATGTCGATTATACCGATGGGGAAAGAGTACGAATATGTATGTTTTCAATGATTATATGAAAATAATAAAAATGAAAAAAAAAAAAAGAAAAAAAAGAAAGAAATACAATGGACGGCCCTGATACGAAGGTCTATCGCAAAGAGACGGACCGATAAACGAGTTACCGATTAAGGAGCAACGAATTGTGAAAATCGGATAGGACATTTTTCGACTGACCCTTTTGTTTGTTGGCCAATGGAGCGAGAGTTATTTGACAGGATTGAGCGTTATTGATTCTTCGGAATCAGTCTCGTGCAATAGCCTCGATTATTTATTTTTTATCGTGAACAAAATTCCAGAAAAAAAAGAAAGAGAAAATTGAGGGGGATGGGAGGGAAAAATGTTAATAAATGAGCGGCTGATTGATTATTAATGACTGTAATTATTTTGGGCGTAATCAAGCCAGGGTCTCTAACGGATTTTCAAATTCGAATCTATCCAAGGAGCTCGGAGTGGTGTATCCACGTTGAATAATTCTCTCGTTCGAGGCAGTAAAGGTTCGAGGTTTCCCAACGATTTTAAGGGGGTTTAGCCCGGTAAATTCTCCGGGTGGCATTTTGCCCGAGGTAGTTAGTCATGGCTCTTAGTCATGCTACGTGCATCTTGTGTTTGGGCGATTCCTTCGAAACGGTTGAGGGAAAGAGAGCACGCGGATTTAAGGAAAAATAAGAGGAAGAAGGGCCAACGGAACGGTGATGGAAATGAGATTTTCTCTTCGGCTCTCGCTTTTCTTCTTCGTATCTCCGCGAGACACGAAAATTCACTCTCGTTTCCTTGTTTTTTTTTCTCAGATTCTTCCCATTCGTTTTTTCCTCACTTTCACGTGTAATATTCCTTGGAACTTTATTCCCTTGTCATTTACCACCGAGCTTCCTTCTTGGCCCATCCATTTAATCTCTTTTCAGCGGACTCTCCGCTCGTCGCTATTTTTGTACACGACAAATCCCTCCCTCTTTCTTTTTGTCACACTCCTCCTATAGATATATCCAACTCAACCAACTATTTCGGTCCACATAACTCTCATTCTCTCACTCTCCAGAATAGACAACTCCCAGATTATCCTTAAATATTCAACGAAAAAAAAAATAAATTGTAAAAAACAAAAAAAATGATGCAGAGAGACTCACAGCACTACAAAGAGAACAAGGAGCCAATAAACGTGCCCAAATTACACATGTTTTCATCGCGATCTATCACTCTCTCCTGTCCAAATTAATTCTCACTGTATATACACGTCTTCGTACTCGATTGACCCATCTGTATCAACATGTTACTATTACCCTAAACCTAACCTCCTCCCCCCCCCCCTTTCCTATACTCTACGTACATACATAAGCTACACACTCTGTAACACGTGCGTCTTAACACTACGTCCTGAAATCTCCACCACGTGTACATCGTTCCTCTTTTATTAAGGCCCTACAGCGACCAGGGAAGGGTCCAAAAATTCGACCATTAATCATTTTTCCAAAGTTGAGGCATCTGCGATCGATAACTGGGCGAAAAAAAAATAAAAAAATTTTCAAATATTTTTTCTGCCAAAAAAACATGATCGATGGCTTGGAAGTTCGTTCGGATCCTCCAGGTGTGGCTGAGCCCTTAATACGTTACGTTTCGCCTTTCGAAAACTACAATCGTTGCTCAGACTTTGATCCTATAACCGATTTTTCGAAAAATCAAACAGTCATTGATTTTCTTCCGACTCGACCAAAGGATGACAAAAGTAGTTCGAATCTTGAATTCACTGGAAGTGAAATTTTGTTCGAAATTGTTGATTTTTTGTTTTTCGACACGGTAAACTTGATATTTTTTGGATAATCTCAAAATTTTCTTTATTTTGGCTTTTTTTTTTGGTTTCTAACGGAATTGTCTGCAAAATTTACGATTGGAACGAATAAAATTTGCTTTCGAAGAGACTTTATTGAATATTTCTTGCCGCAATGACCCAATTTTTGGGATTATTAAAAAAAAAAAACGTTCGGTCGAACGTGTCAAAGAAAATATCGATTTTTTCCAACAAATTTATTTTTCACTGTCGAGATTTTTTTTCAATCGATTTATAATCAGGCAAAGACTCTTGAATAATTGTCATTCCGTTTCGTCCAAAGTGTTCTCTAAAGGGGGTCGAAAAAGCCCATAAAGAATGGAAGCAATTCCCGAGGCCGTAAGATGAAAATGAAAAATCTCTCAGTCTCGTTTCTCGTTCTCCCGAGACTGTTCCTGCTGGGATGAATTGTTGTCGGTTGATTTATTTTCTGTTTTTTTTTTTCGAGTCACTCGCGCCCGAGCGCGCTGACTAAACAGCGTCCTGGGACTGATTTCCTTTGCGGTCTCTCGCTTTGTTACACATTTTTCAAGCTTTATCATTTTTTTATCGGGCCCAGCTTCAGTCAAGAGAGAAACTCAAGATTTTGTACATTTCCGCAGCCACCAAGTCGCTCGGTGGCTGGAAAATATGAAACCGGCAGTTACAGTCTCGTCTAAAAATTCTCTTCGACACGAAAGGTGCGCTCTATTTAAAACAAAAGGCTAAAAATTAAATATGGACTCGACGATTCTTGGCTTAAAATTACAAAATGTAAGAGGCCAATTCGAGAATTTAACTCGACGACGAATTCTCGTCTCGATGCGCTACACGCGGTCACGATTATAACTCTCGTGAAATTTTCTGGATTCCATCCCGTTCCAGATTATTTTAAGTTATCCTATATTTAAATTTCGTACATTGCTATTAAAAGGAAAAGACGAAGACAAAAAGAAGACAAAATAATGTTCAAAACTTGTAATAAAATTATATTGTATATTGAATACATAATTGACGACGTGTCTATGTGTCTTTTATATTTATTTACCAAAACCTTAAAAAGTTTCCTGTTCCTGGGGGTTCCATTGGTCAGCGAATCGTTATCCAAATCTGGACGATTGCAAATGCATAAAATAGTGCAAGTGACACGAGAAGCAGGTTGTGTGGCTTTCCTCGATCCCCATACATCGGAAGCAATAATTATGGAAGACAGAGGAGGGGAAGGGCGACAAAAGAAGACGAAAATAGATCGACGTATCATTCATTGATGCGAAGGTATATTTTCATGTGGAATTCATGGATGTTCCAATTAAATTCGGAATTAAAAATAGCAGGTGGTCGAGAGTTTTGGTTGGAAATCGTAACAATTCAAAATTTTTATTAAACGATTATCGAATCAGCTGAATCGTTAACGACAAGAATTCTGGCTTTTAATTATTTTTTCTCGACGTACTGGGTCATTTTGAGCCAAATTCACAAATTGGCAGATTTTATCGAGAATATACGATGAATGTAAAGAAAGAAATTGGCATGTTTTTTGTTTGTCGAGCCAGGACGAAATACACTCGGGCCAAATGGACCCGGCAGCGTGGCACTCGCAAAAATGCGTCAGCGAAGGGTTAGTCCTTTGATTGGGTCGATCGTCGCCCCACGTGCCGTCACGACTCTTGATATATTTGCGGCGTTTTTATTCTCTGAAGAAGATTTATGTCAACCGCGAGCCAGAGGGTCAGACGAAATTTCGTAAGTACCGATCGACACTTATATACGAAAGTAGTTGAACGTCAAGTGGTTAGGAGGATCAAAGTAGTCCTCGACAAAAGGCTGCGATGAAGGAAGATCCGAAATTGCTTGGCCGGATATATACGAAGTAATACAATCGGTTTGAGGATGGAAACACACAAGGAGAAGATAAAGTATCCCACGTCCGCAAGTAGATAGCCAACTTTTCCCAATTCCCCATCGTACCCATAATAAGGCCATAGAAAATACGAGGGAAAGAGCAAAAGAGAGCGAGACAGAGACAGAAGCTCTTGGTTGTGATAATATCGCGAGGGTGGTCGAGGCAAACAACGCGATAATGAAGAGGCCACAACGCAGCTAAGGAAATAAGTAAAAGAGGCTGGAAAGAGCGAAAGCGAGAAATACGATGGGACACCAGAGATAAGAAGGATAAACGCCTCGACATCACGGAAGTGACCCCACTTCCCATTTCAGGGATAACGAACATCTTTCTTATTTTCATTTTACCCTACGACCAGTTGCCCACAACGTTATTCCATTCCCGACTGACTTTCCCCGATGACATTTTCCCAACAACAACAACAACAACAACAAAAGCCATCAAATCACCGTTGACGTCTCCGGCTAACCGAACTATCAAAATCAGTAGAAACTCTCGCTGACAACAAAAAAAAGAGAAATTTCGAAGATTAGGATCGATTTTTCGACGGTGAGAAACTAAAGTGTGAAAATCGAATTATCGTCTGGGCGATAATTGGAACTATAAGTGAAGAAATGCCCCGCTCCTCCGGATCGAAAGTTCCGAGGCAACACTGCCAATGAAATTTATTTAAAAATCGTCGAAATTTTGTTCAACGCGATACACTAAATATTTTTTTGGATAATCTCGAAATTTCCGTTATTTTCGCACGAGATTTGGTCTCTAACGGAATAGTCAGCAAAATTAACGATTGGAACGATAAAAATTTGCTTCCGAAGAGATTATCTAGAATATTTCTTGCTGCGATGACACAATTTTTGGTATTTATTGAAAAACAAAATGTTTAGTCGAAAGTATCGAACAAAATATCGATTTTTTCCAACAAAATTTCTTTGGCAGTGAAAAGATGATAATTGGAGGTAATTTTGTGGGTGAACTTGAAAGTTACGAATGTTTTTTATAAAGCGTTTGTCGTAGACGAAAATCAACAGCTTTCTCTCTTGGGTTTCTTCTAACGTGTTGACGATCTGGTGTCGTCTCGTAAAGTATGTATAACACGATTAACGGAGAAAAGCGAAGAGAGTCTTGACCTTGCTTGTCTGAAAAATTAGGGTTTCTTATCATCGTCGGGGAAGGAATATTTTTGGCGAGTTCCTATAAATAAACAACGAGACCGAGTTGACTTCAGTGAAGTCGTGAATTCCGGGCAAGTCGTTCGTTCGTTGAGAGTTCGTTGCGGAAAAAATTCGCCATGAAAATCATTCAAGTTGTTCTATTTTTTACGGTAATCGTGTCGTCGCTAAGTCGCGAAATATCTCGACCTGAAAATCGGTTCGTCGATGAATCGGTCAACATAGGAAAAACGCCCAACTCCGTTGAGCCTCGAAAACACAAACCTTATCACGATTTGTTTCTCTGTAAGTGAAATCCGTCCGAGAGATTTGAATCCCTGACTTGAAAGTGTAGGAAATTATCGACGCGGTGTAATTAAGTCTTTGTCCGATTTCTCCATATAAATTCGATGAAACTTTCAGCCGACAGGAACTCTGGCTTCAGCACCATTTATGTTAATCCTCTTCATGGCCTAGCGTGTAATTATTATTAGTTTCCAAATGATTTTTCCATCTTAGACTTTGCTGGTTAGTCACCTCATTAAGAGTAGAAAATATATTCGAAATCGTTAGGGCTCGTTAAGTATGAGTCAAGCACTGATACTCGAGAGAATTCTTGAAGAGACGATTAAAACTGAAAATTTCCACCGGGTCAATTTGACCCAGTGTATTAGCAGCGAAAGAATCAAGTCGAGTTCGAAAAAAATAGACGAACACCAAAAACCTTGTCCGGGTCAATTTGACCCAGTGTATCAACCGGAGAATCGAGTTTAATTTAGAAAAAATTGATAATAAAACGGAAAAATTGATCCGGGTCAATTTGACCCAGTGTATCAATCGAGAGGTCGAGTCAAATTCGGAAAGAGGATAGATAAACATCAAGAGTTTTGTCCGGGTCAATTTGACCCAACCGGAGGGTCAAGTTTAATTCGAAGAAAACGATAAAACGGGGAAAATTGATCCGGGTCAATTTGACCCAGTGTACCAACCGAGGGGTCGAGTCACATTCGGAAAGAAAATAGATGAACACCAAAAATTTTGTCCGGGTCAATTTGACCCAGTGTATTGAGAGTCGCAAAAATCAGAAAAATAGCAATGTTTATTCACAGTTATGGGAGGATTGCAGAGTTTGGTAACATTCGTCGTGATAAAGATCAAAATCGTCCTGGTGGTTGTGACCTTGATCGGATTCTTCGCACTTTTCTTCAAATTATTCGGCCTCCTGAAATACTCGGGATATTTTTACAAGAACGATTACCCGGTGATCGGACCGCCCGAGTATTCGAGTTACCCTGGTCCTCCGATATCAGGATATTCTTCGTCCCATCACGATCACGAGGTCTACAGCAACGATTGGCCTTCACATCCGGAGTCGTATTCGAGGTCGAAAAAAAATGTTGAAAAGTGGGTCAATTAGAATTGTCAATTATGTACAATTTGTGCACAATATATTTCCAGATTTTCTTACATTACAAATAAAAAATTAAACTTCATTGCATGGAATTGGGTTTTTTTTAACCGATTTTGTTTTTCTAAGCCACTCGATTTTTCAGCTTCAATGTGACGCAAATAATGAATCTGTTGGTAAACGTCGATAACCAAGATTGCCGAGCTAGTCTGACGTGCGAGCTCGAATCGATGCTGGCGAGGTCGCCGTTTTTTCGTCAACTGACAAGGTACAGTGCACAATAAATGAAATTATTTTGTTTTTTTTTTTTTTTTAATTAAAATTCAAGTTTTTAAATCAAAACTGCCTGCCATTCAGATTTGGCATCACGAGGCAACACGTGACAGGATCGAGGAACGAAGACTGTACTGATTATTACCAAAAGTGTGTTCGATCCAGCCGGAGCGATTCACATCGTCGAAGAAAGCGACGAGAGCTGCGGGGAGCGACTAATTATCCGCGGATCTTGAAATAAATTAGCTGACAAAAAAAATCGATTTTTTCATTGAGCTGTGAATTTCCTTCAGTAATCGAGGATCGAGAATTCTGGGAAAGTGTTCCTGAGGAGGAAAAATCACGGTTTGTAATATTAAGCAATTATTCTCGAGTCCAATCACAAATACAACTCGAAATCGACCCTTGCCGCGCTGTAGAATTGTCCCTGCTGCCCGGTTCGCCGAACCCATGCTCCGCTCTTAAAATATCCTTCTTTCGACCATGCTTGCATTTGCTCCGTTGTGTGCGGACCATTCACCTCCGCGTCATCGTTCTGTGACCATTTCAATTCCCACGTAACGGTCTCGCCCTCGGATTCATCATTTTTCGAGTCTTCTCCCTCCATCGGCTTCTTCTGACCACTGGACGAACTCGTATCCGTGAATTTCGCTTTTTCTTTCGTGTCGAAATCGTCCGCGTACATGTCCAACTCAGTTTCTTGTTTGACATCTTTTTCAACCTGTTTCAAAGGAAAATATTCGAGTTCAACTGTTTTGTCTCGTTTTCTAAATTTTTGTATTTTTACTTTTTAAAAATTATCTATTTATTTATTTTTCAATATTTTTTTTCACCTCGAGAAACTTTGAAATTTTTTTTTATCAATAGGCAAATAGTTTTCTCAATTTTTTCAGGATTTATTTTTCTTGTCGATTTTTCAAAAATAAATGAGTAAAGTTTGACCTTCTTTTTCATGGAGTCGTAGCTTTCCTGATAGATATCCATATTTCCGGTGCGCGTGAGAAGCTCGTTAGCAAGTTCCGTCAACTTGACAATTTTTTCAGAATTTTCGTCGCTGTCGGGTGGAAGTTTGGGCGCTTCAAGTTTTTTGCAATCCCCTTTCTTCTCCGAATCTCCCTCAGTTTTGGCACTTTCTTGCTTTGCCGCTATTTCTTTTTTCTTTTTCCATCTCTCCGCCGTTGTCATCCTCTTTTTTCCTCTCCCGAGCCTGCACAAAGCTTTCGACACTGTCTCCCCAGTCTCGAGGTACTCGAGGATCTGCTTGTAGAGAGGAGTAGGATCAAAGAGAAGGTCCTCGTCCTCGTCGCTGTCGCTGTCTGCCAAACCTTTCGATTCGTTGTCCTTGTCCGTCGACTTTTCTCCCTCTGCTTTGGGTTTTATCTGCACAGAAAGTATTAAGTTGTCAGTTTCCATTGTGCGGAGGAAAAAGTTATTGAAACACGCGTTTTACGCACCTTAACCCAATTTATGTTGTCCAACCAATTATCGCGGATTTCTTTTTCCTTGTTCCAGAGATAATGGCCATCCTTGTCGAAATGTCCCTCTTCGAGCTCTTCTTTCATGTTAAAAGCAGTAAATCCTGCACTGGTTTCTGCTGTTAAAGGTTCGTCGTCGATTCCTTGAGAAAAAGCATCAAAAACTGTTAGAATTCTGCAGGCAAACGGTTAATTGCAGATGTAAATGAAGAAACAATGTTTTTCATTGATTATTTATGGGGAATCGACGTTCCAATGTAAAAAACTACTGACCTTCGAACTCTTCCTCGTTCATAACATTGTATCGGTCTTCATTGACTTCAGCATCTTCTTCATCAGAGTCCAGTGAGTTTTGCACAGTCGTAGCTTTATTGGGTGGGACTTTGTGAAACGTAGGATGTGGAGGAGTTTCCAAAAATTCGTCTAATTTTCGTTTAGACATTTTGATTATTTGCGTTCAATTGATTCGCGCGAACTCACAAGATCATAACCTTAAAGAAACACTTTTAACGGAGAATATTTACGTTTAGGATGTTAACATCCTACATGAGCTAAAGGAGTACGAACTGCCGAGTTGCTCCGAAACGGAACGTTTTTTTTTCAAGTCTCGCCAAATGTTATGAAAAAATGCAAACATAGGCTTTCGTAACTCCGTAACGTGGGAAAAATAATTCCAGATTGAAAACAATGCTCCACGACACCTCCGTGAAATTGGCCGTCGTCATAAGCACAAGCTGCACAAGCACGAACTACTCGAAAACTTGACAGGAGATCTCCAATGCTATGTTCGCTTGTTCGTAGCGGCCAATTGGTGAAGGTGCCATAGATGTTTTCTTGCTCGGTCGCGCTTGCAGAAGCCCGATCCGCTCGACAGAGAACTCGCACATGTATTATGCGGCTGAGCAACATGTAAATATTACGAACAGATAAAACAGAGCAGGCTACATATCATCTCCCGTGATATCTTGGACAGGATAAACGGAAATAGAGAAAATAATTTAAAAGTATAAAAGGAAAATAAAAGGAAGGCATACGGACAAATAGAGAACTATTATTCAAACGTAAGAAACAAGTTGAACCAAATTTTCAACTTTTTCCAACTTCAGCCGCGGTTTTCCGATTTAATGGGCTTTTCATTATTGTTATCACAAATATCAAAACTTTTCCATTTCTTGTTACCACCAGTACTTACCGCCCGTCGGTAACTTATAACCGACTGATAGGATCTGCTTTTAGTAAAAATTGATGTTCTTACAGGATAATTTTGAGGTATCAGGATCAAATTATTAATTTGTTATTATTTTTTTTTCTTGTAATAAAAATCACAAACACGTATGTTTTTTTTATAATGGATACAAAATAGATTTTTACAATGATCAGTAAATTATTTTGATATGTAGGAAGATTGGGTTTCAATTGACAATGGGATAATGCTGATTAGTCAGTCCTCGTGAGCGTCGGAACTGGAGGAGGATTTTTACGATAAATATAAACTTGTAGAAGTATCAATAGGTCAATAATGACTTGTAGAGTGCCACATATTCGAAATTGAATAGGAGCTTGTCTTTGTATAAAATAGCAGGTTTTAAAAGTGTCGCCGACCATCCACATCATCACCATGGCGAGGCTGAAATAATTTTTTTCGTTAATTCTATGAAAACTGCAAATGAATAATTATTTGAATTTATATTTTTTTTTGCCTTTCTATTTCTCTCACCTCATTCCTTTGGTAGATTTGTTTCGTAAATTCTGCAAAAATTGCGGAAGACCTAACATTGCTTCGGTCAATGCAGCCATCATGCCGACACCTTCCACGAATATTATATTACTCGAAAAAATGTACATGAGGATTCCACTCAGTACACCAAACAGAAGAATAAACTCCAAGAACGATTGAAAGTCTGTCCATTTCCAAAAGTATTTTGAGTCCAAATCTAATAGAATCACCATTAGACAAAGACAACAGCAATAATGCCTCATTCATCAAAATCAAAACAAGCGGAAATATAATTATATCTTCATAAAACAATATTGTGCAATAAAATGATAAATTATTTTTTGATAAAATAAAAAAAATAAAAACCGATTTTTTCTGTAATTTTTCAGTCGAGTTTTTGGGTAAATTTTAACCAATGTTTTGTGAGAAAATTGAAACTTATTATTTTTTTCTATTAACATTTTTTTGTGTCAAGAATTTACTGTTGCATAGTTGAAAAGATATTTGCAAAGCGTGCAAATCAAAAATGTTTTCTTACCTGTGAAGACGCGTTTTTTGGATTTGATTATCTGATTTTTGTTGCGTATGTCTACGCACAGTTTTACCATCAAGAGCATTGTCAAATTCATTAATATACTTTGTAGGAGAAGTGGTATTTCGTAGAATTTTCCAAACCTGTGAAAACCAGGAAGGGAAGAATTAACTTAGAGAGGTAATCGCCATCAGTTTGGAGAGTATTATGAAAAGTTTGCAAAGCTGACATAAACGTTGATTGAGGAATTACAAACCAGAATATTATGCGAAGGGTATTAGCGACAAGAAGTGCTAAACAAACGTAGAGAGAAAATCCATCGGTATCCTCTTTTTGCTTGATTTCTCTGTACTGTGGAATGTATGGCACAACACCGCCAAGTACCATAACTGCGACGGCGATCCATCCAATGACATCTGTTATGGTGACTTCCTCGTACGTGAGATTCATCGTGATTTCGGGCCTATATCGTTTTTTTTTTGGTTTTATATCGAAGTGCTCCAGCTACCTCATCTTTTCACTGAATATTTTTATCTGGGCTTAGTCATAAGCAGTGTCATGGCCAGACAGGATAGATAAACACTTCGGAGATCAAAATTTGGAAAATTGTAGGGTTATGGCCGGCCAAATTTCGAGAACTTCATATTCTTTGTTTGTTTCTTTTTTTTAACGTTTTATTGCATAAAACGTTGGGATATTCATGGAGAATTAACAAAATTTCCACTTGAAGAATTATTCCGAACCAACCATTTTTGTTTTGCTTCAGATAGTTAAAGTATTTTTATTGAAAAAATAGAAAAACAATCGTGTGCGTCGATATTGCGTGTCTCTTCGAACTCGACGCCCACGCTACTGATGTCTCATTAGACTCTGTCTCATTTTCTCGACTTATCATTCATTAACATCTACAAGTGGCTGATCGCGCAGTGTGGGGAGGATGTAAATAGCGAACACCGGCTAAATAGTGCGAAATAATACGTTTTAGCACAGCTGATCGCATCGAGTAACGATATTTGTAGGTGAATCGAACAAAAACAATTGAGAGTTTTACACATTGTCTAGTGAACATTAATTTCCAACACAGTTAGTATATTTTCGATTAATTAGAATCAAGTCTTTCTGTGAATAATTCTCCATAACGTTCTGTAGTAATTCGTGCAAACTTGTAGGTTATAAATTCTGTTTTCGCAATTACATAACCGCATGGAAAATCATGCTTCCAATTGTTCAACGATCGAGAAAAAAAAAATATTGAACCGAAAAAAACTCAGAACCACTCATGCCCACGATGTTTTTTTGAACATTCGAGATAAAAAATACGCAAAAGGAAATGAGGAATTTTGACTCGATCTTTCCAGAAGATGGCATCGTCCAGAGCCATAAATCATTTGCTCCGAAGAACGTCGATACTTTCTACCAGCCCAATTTTATGTTCCGCCAACTATGCCGGACTCCCGTCAACGTTGACTCGATGCTACGCCAGTCCAAAGTCTCTGGCAAAGGCGGAACACAATGAAGCCGGAGGTCAACTGCAGACAGGCTTTGCGGAAGTGGGTAAATTCTTTTTCACTGATTCGGACGTGTTGTTATCCAATAATTCTTGACGGAGAAAAAAAAATGCAAAAAAATCGATATCTCGCTGTACGCAGTCAAGGAAAACACCAAGTCTGCCTGGTACATGAGCGTAATTGTCGCCGGCGTCGGCGTCACAGCGCTCATGTTCTACACGATATTCAGAGAACTTTTCTCAGGCAAAAGTCCTAACAGCGTTTACACCAAAGCGGTCGAACGGTGTCTCGAGGATCCCAAAGTTAAAGACGCTCTGGGCGAACCGATCAAAGCTTACGGCGAGGAATCCCGGAGAGGAAGACGCGGCCACGTCAGGCACAGTTTGTATGAACAGAACGGAGTCACTCATATGAGAATGCAATTTCATATTCAGGGCATTCGTAAACGAGGCACCGTTCACCTGGAAGTTCAGGAGGTAAAAAATTTTTTTTTCTCCATTTCGTGTCGAACAATGAATCAATTATTTTCATTAATTATTATAATTATTATTATTGAAATGATTCTGAAAAAAAAATCGGAGAATCTGGCAAAAAAAGTTCATTCGATTTTATGGCCAATTTGTGGCTCGATTTTCACGAATTTTTCTTATCTCCCTCAGAACGAGTCCGGCAGCTACGTGTACAGATACTTGTTCGTCGAGCTAGAGGATTTCGCTCGCAACGTGATAGTCCTGGAGGACAACAGAGCCGGGTCAGGAGGTCAACCAAATTATTTCAACAACGAGCCCATTCTCTCGTTGTCGTAACTGCTCGAAATCTGTCTTTCGAGAGGAGCATCTTAACGTGAGACATTGTAGATCTTATTATCATAGTTCTCCTTGTTCTCATTCTACGATTTTCGGTTTTCAAGCTGTTTCGAAAATGATGATTTTTATGAAAATACTTTTACACAATAAAAATCTCCACCTCTTACATGCTCAACGATTTTCGAAATATTTTTTCACTCGTCTGTTCCAATAGTATGAAAAAAACAAGTCACGAATTTTTATATTTTTACAGAATCGGAAAATTCAAGCTCTCGAAAATGTTTTTCGAATAAAAAAAAAAACAAAAATTTAATTAGTTTTTTAATTAATTAAGGAGCGTCTCAAAAAGTAAACTTCGGAGAAATTCTTTCTGAACGTCCTGAACGACATGGGCATTTTTTGTTCGACAAACTTTGTGGCAAGAATTGCCATTTGGACGAGATCTGACCCTTCTGATCCTCGAGTTATCACCCCAGGCCAACGATATTAATTGTTTCCAATCATAATTCAATTATTCGTGTCATCGATTGAACTTGTAAGCATAAAAATGAGATTTTGTTTTTTTTTGTTCGAACCTCATAGAGCGCGTGACTAACAGACATTACGAAATAACGAGCGCGTGCCAATAGGTCAGTGAAATACGACGAGGCATCCGACGGTACGGCACGTGCGTCGAGACGAATTCCAAAGTTTCGTGAGCATCGACTGATGATGCGCGTCTCGTCAAAATAGTGAGATAAGAGAAAACACTCGAGGGAACAATGGCTATTAAATGTGTTGACTCTAAAAATGATGCTTTACGTGTCCGGACATCCGTTCGACTCTGTAATGCTTCAACGAATCCTCCATTCGCACTGCCAAGCCTTCCACGAAGCGAAATCACGAAATTCCTTCAAATTCATCATTTTTCAACAATTTCCAAACTTTCAGTCTCAAAATTTTCCCATAAATATGAAAATATTGAAAAAACAAATTTAGTCAAATTTCCCAAGTCACATCGAACTTTTTCTCACTCAGAAAATCGTCTCATATGAAGATAATGGAAAAAAAATGCAATTCTTTCCAATAAATATTTTTTGGGAACGAAAATAAATTCGTTGAAAAAAAAAACATGATGCACCTGACGCAACCGAAAAGATTTCCAAGATTCCCCCATAAATCATCGCCATAAGGTTTAAGTCATAGGAAAAAAAAGAAAAAACCGAAATATCCGGTTGTTTAGCGAAACAGAGATTCAGCGTTTTTATTCACTTTCTACGAATTACATGGCTGTTTAATTTAAAGTGGCGTTACTCACATGCTATCTTCGCAGCTTCGGAGTCATTGTCACTGTACGATACACGAAGGAGTAAGCGAGCGAGAGAAAAGGAGAGAAACAGTTGCGTTGGCTCTCGGCTCGGTAGGCGCCAAAAGTTCGAAGTAGGGAGATGGTATCGTGGCGTTCCGAAACACCGATAGTAAGACACTCGATTATGACAGTCGTTCTCGTGCTACCGACTCTAATCAACATCGATCTCCCGATAAAACTTTGAATAATCGTATTTCTCACTATCTCATGAAAACAAAATGAAGAAATATTTTTATTTTGTGTTTTATGAGTAAAAACTTAACTGCTCAGTGTCCTCGCACTCGTAGCACGTTATTCGAGTGTCATGTACAATAGACAGACTGTCTGTCAAGCCATCTCGAGCAGACAATAGTGCAGAAGTGTTCTGGATCGATCGTTCCTAAAAATATTATTTCCGTGCAAGTGTCAAGACGATAAGTGACTTTTATGCAAACATTCTGAACCATGGGGAGTTGTTACTCGTGCTTCTCTAAATTGAGAGGAATTTTTCGACACCAGGATAGAGGCTTCGATCTTGAACCCGTTTGCGACCGGCCAGAATGCTTGCCCAAACCCCCGAGGACCTCTGTCGAGGGTAAGTTCGAATTTATTCATTAACATTCATTGAAGAAAATTGGAAAAACTCATAAATTTCGCTCTAAAAAAATCTTGACGACCATAATTATCGGAAAAATTGTCAATCGCGAATTGTCATCAATTTTTTCTCATCCTCAACAAAATTAGAGGAAAAAAATTTCGAAAAATGATTTAAAAATTGTATAGACGAACAAAATAAAGAAAAAATTGCTATCAGCTGTTTATGCGTCAAAAAATGCATTCCCAGAGAGTCGACAGTGATTCGGAACAATTTTCTGATATTTTTCGACTTTAAGGGAGTTCAGGGGCAATATTTTCCTTCCTCGAGACCGTAGCAATTACCAGGTGTAAGGGAAAACTGAATTTCACAGCGTGGCAACTGGAGTCTTGTAATTCTATGAACTTGCAAATTCAAGTCACAATCTCATAGCCAGCGTGCTTGACCTCACCGTTAAAAGGGGTCAATGGTCCATGAGTTCTGAACAAAAACGTCTTGGCTCGTGGACGCTTTTTTTTCAACAAATTTACTACAAACGAGTTTAGCCAAAATTATCGAATAAAACGAAAATTTGTCCAATAAAAAATTAGCAATTTTTTTAAATAGCTAATTAGGCTAATTGGCTATTTATCTAATTAGGGACTCAAATATCGGAAAAATGAGAGAAAAATTGAATTTTATGGATAAACATTTCGAAATAGTTTATTGGAGGAAAAAAAAAAAGATTTTTTACGAGCTGAGAATTGCAAAGAAATCTTTAAGCAGCCAATATCCAATATCCAGGGACAGCTGGATTGTTTACTTCCTGTCAGAGGGAACGTCAGGGTCGTGACATCACTAGTGAATGTCTTGGCATGAAATTTCCAATGGAAATAGCCTGCAGGTTGATATTTCTCAATGATATTGAATGGTGATGAAACGAAAGGCAGTTAAGAATGAATTTGGTGGAAATTTCGAGTGGAAACGCCCAGGGATCGTAACTCAAAATCCTAGTAATCCCCCCGTCGGTTGCCTTGACCACTTTGCCCAGAATAGACCGAGCAGCCACGAGTCGCAAGTTGCGAAAGTGAGAACTGCACGAAATATACATCTATACAAAAACTGCAAGAATCGACTGGAGGAATCTCACGTGTTTGACCACTGTGAGATATTTCTTGATCGATGACGAACGTTTTGGACTAAAAATTGGACTAAAAAAAAAAGAGAGAAGAAAAAAAGAATGAGAGCATTGTAAAAATGTGGATGGGAGGAAGCGAGTTTGTGTACAATACGAGACGTAGTTTTGTTAACATAGAGAAAAATGGAGATTTACATCGATTTATGTTTTCAATAAATCCTTCATTTCACCGTAACAGAGAGTTTCGTTGTTCGAATGAATCGGGACGTTTATTATTGCCCAAGATCCTCGATTAATTCGCGAGGAAAATTTTCTCGAATGAAAATAATCTCGAGTACGTTTCAACATGTGGCAAGTATCTTTTGCTTCCGCGATTCGTAGCAACGATCGAGACGCGAGTCCCGTTGCTACAGGCCAATGGAAAAATGTATATGGAGATCGAGCTGTCTCTCATCCCGGCCCGCGAGGACGTCCAATCAAAGATGAATGAAAGTTTACGTTATAATTACGCAAGTGCGATGACATCACTCCCGCCTTTCACAGCATCCGGAGCCGAACAATATCCAACCGGTATATCCCAACGAAAATGTTTTCATTTATAGAAAACCAAACATTATTTTACAACGTTGGCCGATTCGCCTCCGAGCAAGGAAAATAATTGATTGCAAAGTTTTTTCCTTTTGTTTGCACAGATGCCGAGTCGCCTAGTGTGCGCGCGTACCCACACGCCACTTTTTTTTCACCTACCCGAACCAACACATTCCGCAACTCACACACACACACACTGCTTGCTGGAAAATGGGCTCTTCTCATTTATATTTCCAGCTATGGTCGCACAATGAGACACTTGGTGGGTTCGTACGAACCTCAACGAGGCGATAAGCGACTCTTGAGGGGAACGCATCAACTCGGCAATAAATATTCGACGACACTTTTACTTTCTTACCAAAAGTTCGATCGAGTCTGTGACTCAGAGACTTTCCACACACACACACACACACACTGAAACTAAAATTCTGTTGAAAATTGTCGGAATTTAGTTGAACACGATGAACTAAATATTTTTTGGGTTATTTCAAAATTTTCCTTATTTTGGCATGAGATTCGGTTTTTAACGGAATCGTCAGCGAAATTTTCGATTGAAGCGACTAAAATTAGCTCCCGAAGAGACTTTCTTGAATATTTCTTGCCACAATTACACTATTTCTGGGATTAACAGAAAACAAAAAGTTTAGTCGAACGTATCGAACAAAATATCAATCTTTTCCAACAAAATTGACTTTTAAACTTCCCTGTAGTGGGTTAAATGTGAATTGTCTCGTTTTCGAGACAATTGCGTAATCTTTGTTGATCGATCTCATTGATACATCGTGAAGCTACGACACGGAAAATCAATCAGATGGAGATGCGATCAGATGACGTACAAAAAGTGACATAAAGTTGCAGCAGCAGGTCCGAGAGCGTGTGTAATTTCTCCAAGAAGTCTCAATCGAGCTGATCGATATATTGAATTATTTTGATTAAATGTCTCAGGATGAAATCATAATTCGTCGAACGGAGCTCAAACATTTCATTGCCAAATCTGTATGCGTCGCAATGCAAATTCCAATGATGAGGTTGTTCCTCGAGGCGTGCGTATCCCCTCGTTCTGAGTGGGCGAGATTAGTCGTGCACGACGCACTCTTAATTATATGTATTTTATAATTCACGAGCAAAGACATAATAATACGAGGCGTGGATCCACCATTCGAATACCCACACACACACACACACACACACACACACAAACTCATGTCTGTGTGTGTGTGTCGCTCTGTGTTTATTTACATATATAAAAAGATAATCCGTAACGATTCCTTGTGACGAATTGTCGAGCAATGAGTAAAAAGGCTCTATGCGTCACGTTCACAATCACATCTCGATATGCTCAAATCTCCTTTCACAAATGGACTTGTAATAGGCATATATGAGACGCATTATCTTTTATGTCAGGGAACATCAATCTTGTATGGCGATTACTCGTTTTTGCTACCAGTTACGATCTTTCGACGAGATCCTTCATTTTTTCACGCCATATATCATTTCTCACCGTTGCTCGGGCTTTCTCAAACCACGATACATTTTATTCCTTGCCATCGAGTTTTTTCTTCGAACGAAAAAAAATGCAGGAAAAATCGAAAATTGTGTTTTTTTTTTTCATTAATGTATAGTGTTGATTTTTCTTTCTTTATTTTTTACTTGTAGGAATTCACACTGCGAAGCCTCTGACGAAGCAATTTTTTTTATTTCGTGCCATTGAGTTTTTCCTTGAAATAAAAAAAATGCTGCAGGAAAAATGGGCAATAGCGTTTTCTTTGATTTTCTTTCTTTTTTATTTTTCAACTTTAGGAGTTCACACTGCGAAGCCTCCCACGGAGAAAAATCGAAAAAATTCCTGAAATTTCCTATTTTTAAAAAATGCCTAAACTTTTTGTTTAAAAATAACTAAAAAAAAAAAATAAAAATATTCGAAACCAATGTTGGTCAACTTCCGCAGGTGACGACGAATTTTTTATCACGCAGAAAATGGTCTTATTAGTAAAATATGGAGATAATGAAAAAAAAAAAAAATTAGTATTTTTCGCGATAAATAGAATTTTTTGGGAAAAAAAATAAATTGGTTGAAAAAAAAACATGATGCGCAGGAACCGCGCAGCATAAGCTCGTAAAACTCGCTGCAGAAACATCGAGACTTGGCAGAGGAATTATTTCGTTATTTTGTTAATTGGAAAAAAATGAGGGTCGGGATATTCTCTTTTGAAATTAGAAACCGTTACGCACACGTGAACATGTTGGCTCGGGGTCTCGCTCATTATACATATGAAATATAAGTACATGAGGGATGTGCAGCGATTACGAATGAGACTCCTTTTCGCTCTTCTTTGGGTAAAGCGTTGATTACCAATCACGCATTATTAATTATCGCGTTGAGCTACCGTGAAAGAATGATTACTTAAGATTGCAATTTCACACGCGAGAAATATACTAATATAGCTCTTTTCAAAGCGTTTTGCAATTATTCTTTTTACAGTCCGATGCTAATGTCTCGGGCACGTATGTCTGCATCGCGGAGGATTGAATCGTTCTTTTAAATATAATAGTTTAAGCGCATATATCCGTAGAAGAATCTCCGCATGAGAACGTGACGTTCGTGACCCATGACGATCTATTAATTACTGCAATAAAATTTTTAAACTTATCAACAATCTCCGCTCGACACTTGCTCGTGTCAAAGTCATTGCGAGTTGAATTTCGCAGCTCGGCTAATTCAAAGTAACGACGACAGGTTGGAGGTGAAAAAAGAGAAGGAAAAACTTTTCGATCGGTGAGAAAAAAAAAAATTGTATGGTCATATTCGTTCGTTTGTTTTTTATTGCCAATTGAGAGTTTTATCGAATTCCAATCGACCCACAACTGACGAGACACACTCACCGGCAGAATATCCTTTGAACGGCATTGCCAAAGGAGGCGAAGGACCATATTAAGGATTGCATTATGATGTCCATGGAAAATGCTCGCCTGAGGACAAAAGGATCGTTAAAAGGTTGTCCGGTGGTTAATAGTTAATGCTCCGGCAGTCAATATTTCTCTCCATGAAAAAAAGAGTCCCAGGGTAATTGAAGCTGTCGACGGGCGGCAAGATAAATCCGCGAGTATTTCAATAAGTTTAATTTGCTTCGAAAACGATTTATTTATTTATGAGTACCGGCGTGCAAGTGGGTGGCGGGTTTTCTTTGATAGCCTGGCCGCACTCCCACTCTCCGAACTCTTGACGCGCCAGTTAAACTTAATGCGCCTCCGACAACTGTAAATCGTCGAGATACGCGCAGAAGCGCAATATCCTTAGGTGGGTGCCAGTTATGGTAACGCGCGCTCACCATCAACAAGAAGAAGAACATTAAAAGCGTGGAAGTAAAAAACCTTGAATGCGCGTCTCCTATGCAAAACATTGCGCCGGCTTCACTATTTCCCGGCCCCCTCCTTTTGCCTGTTTCCTGAGCGATTGCACCAGCCACGACAACAAGCCTCGCACACGGAGATGCTGTGATACATCGAAAACTTTCTGCAGGTGCGACCGCCACCTCTTCTGCATCGAGATATTCCCGTTACGATCTATTCGTCAACACAACGAACACGAGCCAGTAGTCACTGACGTGCTTGGTCAGACGAGATCACAGTGTCTTACATCAAGCATCGCTTATCAACTTTGCCAATTAATCCGCCAAGCCAATTGAACATTATAATTAGTGACTCTTCGTAACGCCCACGTTTTTTTTGTCATTTTCTTATCACTTTGAATATTATTTCAACTTTGAGAATGTTTTATAGATTTTATGATCGTTATCGCAACTTCAACGACCGCCGACGTCGATATTTTCCATTCAGATTTCATTGTGAGTTGCCATTTCGAGCACTCAATTGGCATTATCGAGTGATCGATTCCCTGACAACTTTTCATCTCATTTTCAGTCCATTTTTTTTTTCAATCTTTATCGAATTTTATTTCGCATCGACTTTCATGGATCGAATCGATAGAAATGATTATGCAGTTTGGAAATATTTCGAAACGTGGAAAAACATTTTTTCACTCACAGCGACGTGATTATTCAATTATTTTGATTGATTTCTCGTTCGGCATTATTTTTATTCGATACACGAAGCACGTCCCGATTCAGGCTCATTTCTTATTCCGAGTTAATTCATTACAGGGGAAGATTATGGAATTCCGGTTCTCACGATCGTCAGTGTGGATCCGTGTTTCGAAGAGAATGGCGTGGCTCATCGAACTTCGAGGTACGAGATCATGAATCGGACCGGCAGGAAATCCAGATTGATCATTCGTCGTGGCCAAGAGTTTTATTTGAATCTCACGCTATCGCGTGACTACGATCCTTCCTACGATGGGCTCTCCATTGTTTTCACTCTTGACGGTATCAAAAAACCACAATACGGACATGGAACTTTTGTTGTCATTCCGCTGCTCGATCGTGGCGACGTTTCCGAAGGAACGTGGCAAGCGACGATCGAGTCCATGGATACGAATATGATCAGGATAAAGGTGAGCCGAGGCAAAATTCTGCAAACGGAAACGATCAAGAGAATCGACCTGCACATTCAATTTTTATTTTTTTTTTTTCATTTTCAGATCAAATCTCCAGCTGCCGCTTTGATTGGCAAATGGAAAATCGAGATCGACAGCAAGAGGAAAACCTCCGAAGGAGCTGTCAGCTTCGCCGTCGAAGAAGCTTTTTACATAATTTTCAATCCTTGGTGCCAAGGTCCGTCAAATAACCCGACCAATTTTTTATTAGCCCTGGATTGTCACGGGGGGTCTGAATGACCCCATTGAATCACGATCTTTGGCTTAAACTAAAATCTTTCAGTAACCCAAACGAATTGGCTTCGTTTCCGGTTCCAAAAGAATCAAACTAAAAAAAAAAAACACTCGATCTTATAGATTTTGATTCGAAATGAACGACGTTTATTTAAAAAATTCGTAAATTTTCATTTCCATGAACGAAAAACTGATTTAATTGCCAGAAATATTTATAAAAAAAGATCAGCTTCCTCTAATATTTTAGCCCAAAATGACGGTCTCTGTCTGAGCCAAAAAAGCACTTGAAAAAAAAACGAAAACAGTAATTAGACCTGCAATTGGATTGCACATGAAAATGAAATAAAAGTTCATGTTTAAGCGCATGCCGCGGTGCCAGTATCGTTCCAAACGACACGTAAAAATTCAAGATATTAGTTTGAACCCTTCCGAACAAGAATATTTGGGGAAAAATTTTTTATCCAATTTTGAGAGTGGTGAAAAAAAATCAGCAAAGAAGCGATGTGTCGAAAAAAAAAATTTGCGGGCATTCCAAAGCATACCGTCGGAAACGAGGTCAACCGCGTCTCAAGCGGCAATAACTTGTAGCTCCGAATTGCGCTCGGGGTCATTTTGACCCCTGGCATCTATGGAAGGTTAAATTTTTCATGAATTTTCTTAGACGACGAAGTTTACCTCGAGGATGAAGAGCAGCGTCAAGAATACGTAATGGCGGACGCAGGACTGATTTGGCGTGGCAGTTACAACAGATTGAGGCCAACAATCTGGAAATATTCACAATTCGAACGTGACATTTTAGACTGTGCTCTTTTCATGATGAACGACGTTGGCAAGACTCGAGCGACGTCGCGAAACGACCCGGTCGTCGTTTCTCGAATTCTGTCAGCGGCGGTGAGTGAAAATATTTGAGAATTTTTCAATAATCCATTTTTTTGTATTTCCGGCCGACGGTCTTGCGATAAGGGAGGTTCGCGATTACGATAACAGAGTTTTTTAAAATTATTTTTCATTTTTTTTCAAAATTTTTCCCATCATTAAGGTCAACTCTCCCGACGACATGGGCGCCGTTATGGGCAACTGGTCGAACGATTTCGGCGGGGGAACTCCGCCAACCAAGTGGATCGGTTCGATGAAAATCCTGCAAGAATATTACAAAACAAAAAAGCCTGTAAAGTACGGACAATGTTGGGTTTTCGCTGGAGTTTTGGCGACGGTTTGTCGAACTTTGGGAATCCCTTGCCGCGTCGTTACGAATTATTCGAGCGCTCACGACACGCAAAACAGTCTGACTGTCGATTATTTCGTCGACGAGGAGGGCAAACTTATGGAGGAACTGAACAGCGATTCCATTTGGTAATGGCCCATTTTTTTCCCATCAATTTTCTTCTCATTAAAAATTTTTCACAAAATTATGAATTTTTACGAATTTTTAATTCTTGGCTCGTAGGAATTTCCACGTGTGGGACGAAGTCTGGATGAAAAGATCGGATCTGGGCCCGGAATACGCAGGCTGGCAAGTAATCGATGCCACGCCACAAGAACTGAGCGAAGACGCTTACCGTTGCGGTCCAGCATCTGTGGCTGCTGTCAAAAATGGTGAAGTCCTTCGTCCCTACGACAACGGTTTCGTCTTTGCTGAGGTCAACGCCGACAAAGTTTTTTGGCGTTACAACGGACCTACGCAGCCTCTGAAATTGATTCGCAAAGATATGTCCGGGTGAGTAATTTCGTCCTTTTGCGAAAAAAAAAACAAAGGAAATCGGAAAAAATTCAATTCTCATCGATCGTATTATTTTTTTTCAGCATCGGCCAGTTCATCAGCACGAAAGCTGTCGGTGAATGGAAAAGAGAAGACATAACGCACCTGTACAAATATCCTGAGAGTGAGTATTGGCCGAAAATGATGAAAGAAAAAAAAAAATTAACCGCCCATTGACACACTGGGTCAATTTGACCCGGAGGAAAATAAAAAATTACAAATTAATCGACAAAATGATTCTCACCGGAAAATCGAAAGGGCTTCTTTTTTGAATTTCACATACTTGCGTCACATTGGGTCAATTTGACCCGGGAAAAAATTTAAAAAAACGTTCAAATTTACCCAAAAAATCATTCTTCCTGCAAAATTGACTGTTTTTTTCGCAAATTTAACGAACAACTACGTGCCCCTGTTGAATGATTTCACTCCCGACGTTACAGAATCCGACGAAGAGCGAGAAGCCATGCTCAAGGCGCTACGTCAGAGCGAATCACTCTTCAGTCGTTACTATCTCAACGATGAATTCAACGACATAATGTTCAACTTTGAGCTGCTCGATGACATCGTCATCGGTGAACCTTTCAGGTGAAATTTCGTCTGCTCGTCTAAATTCGACGGTTTCATAATTTTTGCCATTTTTCGGTCAGTTTTTTTGGAATTTTTGAAAAAATTTTATTTATTTTTTTTTTCGAAAATGTGTTTAGCATAATTTTGCTGGTGAAGAATCGAAGTAACGAGGTGGAGCATCTCGTTTCCGTGATTTTACGAGTGGAGGTGGTTCTCTACACCGGACGTGTGGGGGATCCAATAAAAAGATCGGAAGTAGAACGTTTAGTTAGACCGGGTGACGTCGAGGAGGTAAAACTTGAACTTTCGTGGGAGGAATATGGCTCGAGATTATTGAATCAGTGTGCGTTCAATATCGCATGCCTGGCGACCGTCAAGGACACCAACTTTGAGTATTTCGCACAGGACGACTTTCGCGTTCGAAAGCCTGACATTAAGATCAAGGTGAGGAGTCTGATGGGCTGCAATTACTTTTATTGCAAGTCTCTCGATCATGCAAAAAACGTCTCTCCGTGTTTCTCGAGCTCGGAATACGATAATTAGCGTCTAGGGAAAATAGGAGCAAAGCAACAGTTAATGAAACTTGTACGTGCGTTTTTCTACAGGTCTCGATCATTCACGAAAAAAAAGAAATCGATTCCTGCAAGAAAAAGTGCATTTTTTTTTTAATTCATTGAAAATCGTTTTTCAAATTTCACAATTAATTTTTTTTTTATGTTTTTTTATTCTACTCCCCAGAGAGAAGAGGACACAATGGTGGGAAAGAGGCTGCGAGGTTCGGCAAGATTCGTGAATCCATTACCAATAGCTCTGAAGAATGGAAAATTCTTGATCGAAGGTCCAGGCCTGGATGAGCAATTAAAAATAAAATTGTCGGAGAGCGTGGAGCCCGGAAAAGAAGCATTTTGCACATTTTCGATGGTCCCGAAACTGGCTGGCCGAGCAACGATAGCCGCGAAATTTTATTCCAAGGAGTTGGAGGACGTCGACGGTTTCGTGAATTTTATGGTCAAGCCTGACGATTCGAGCCTCGATAACGAGATCTCTTAAAGGCGCTACGGGCGTGTTACAATCCATTTATACATGTGTGTGCCATTGTATCATTTTTATGTTCGTTTTATTGCGAGCAAGCGAGAGAGAGAGAGAGAGAGAGAGAGGATGAAAAAAAAGTCAAAGTTTTATGGGCTCGGCGGTGGCTCATTATGGGCTGCGAATTGGACAATCGGACATTTATCGTGTATCATCGAAATTCCCATAAACTCAACATTCATCCTTGTTTCCTGTTCGCGTTATTCGGTGCGTAAGATATCGCGCTCAAAGCTGCCAAAATATCGATTCGTTGGTCGAAACGATTGAAATAATGAAAAAAATGGAATAATTAGAAAAAAGTGAAAAATGTTTGAGCGAAAACCCTATTTAGTTATTTGTATGAAATAAAAATGATTGACAATTATCATGACTCGTGATTAGCTTCGAAGATTTAAGGGGGCTGGCCGACTTTAAGGGGGTAATTGGCAAAAAAGTTGATCCCTTGGCCGTGGACATTGTTTCGGATTCCACGACAAAGTTGCTCCATTTCCAAACTAAACGAATTTGTCCCGACTGGTTGCTTAAGGAGCGTATCTCTTTAAATAAGCTCCCAATGATTTACAGGCTCGTTGCTCAAGAATTTTTATTCGCTGCTTCTTGGAGAAGAGAATAAGAGTCCGAAGCGGATTTCCCACGAGCTAAAATTTATTCAAACGAGCCAAATCCATTTGCTACGAGTGGATCACCACAGGACGGAGAAAAAAGTGGATGCGGAGGTGAAGGAGACTGAAAATTCTGACGAGAGGTCAAAATCGTATTGATCCAACGAATAAAAAACAAAAAGTAGAGAATAAAGGAGTTAGAAAGTAAATTGAAATGATTTCTCGGGCTGCACGTATCACGCTAACAAAAATAAGCATAAAAATGTGGCTGATGCGTGTATATAATGGTGTATGTGACTACCGAAGGAAGGCGAAGAGCACTGCGTGATATTAATGAGCCATAATCGAGCGCATGAGGCGCTGAGCCATGAGCTCGATTATTTAAATAATAATAAAAAAAATATAAAAAAAAAACATGCGTTCATCTCGTTGGACAGAGACTATGTGGAATTATATCCACGAGACGAATGATGATGGAAGGGCACGCTTGTAAGCGGCCATTGACGCAGGCCCATGCATCATCATCCGGGAAATTAATGTTGAAATATGCTCGCGCGAGAGAGCGATGAATGATAAGCGTCCAGAGCGAGACGCAGCGAGAATAAAAGAAAAGCCAAAAGCTGGGCTCACCAGAGCGAGAAAGAGACAAGGAGATCGTAAGAGACGCTACGCACGTTGAGATATGTCTAAATACATAAAAGAATGACGTGTGATGGACGTCTCTAGCTTGTGTACCTGTCTACGGGGGTCTCTGAAGAAGCGCACACACTGCAAATCGCTCCGACCACCATCACTCGCGGGCTTTCTCCCTCAAGCCAAGAAACAGACCAACTATGTATATTGTATATATATAAGGCACCCCGCTACGCGCCATGCATCAACACCCAACATCCATTCCATTATTATACCTCATCAAAATAACAAACACACGCCCAGCAACCACCACGCTAAACCAACATTCTTTCTTAACCTTTGCTCCTTCCTATTTATCAAAAATTAACAGTCCCCCCCCCCCCCCCCCACCCCCTTTTTACCACATCAAATACACCCTTTTTCTTCTTCTCTCCCCACACAAAACACAAACAAAA
>JAPYYS010001166.1:0-73401 GCA_030522525.1 Campopleginae sp. 14b
CGCCCCACCATAATTTTTTTTGAATAACGCCTTATTTTTCAAATTGAAAAATCATTACAATTTTCGGATCGATTTCAATTTTTTATCTTACGAAGCCATTCGGAAGCAGGTCCAAAAAAGGCAAGAGGCAAGTTAAGAAAAAATAAAATACACCCCCCCTCGGTCTTTTGTTGGCTTTTCTATTTTTTTTCGAGTATTTACTCCCCCCCCCCCCCCCCCCCCCTCCTCGCAACTGCTCAACGACACGACATAATTTTTTTCTCATTTATTGCCATCAAAAATCTATGCTCAGTCGTCAGGTCTTATCTCATTTTTCTCTGCAGAAACCTCGACGATTATTTCTCGTTATTTAAATTTTTCGTCCGATTTTATCGCCGCAGTGACTCAGCCACATGTTTTTTGTTTTTTGTTTTTCGTCAACGTGGAAATTTCGAGGATATCGGAAAAATTGGCATGTTCATGGGAAAAAATGTTTTATTCGCATAGCCACGGAGGAGGAAGCGAGGAAGATAAGGAGGGAAAAAGGCGAAGGAGATACAAATTTTCGATCGAAGACGAGAGGATTCGCGATTGCATGTAACGAGGAGTAAATTTTTGCTTATTCGAAGGTAAGAGGGAAAAACGAGGGAGAAGGTGAGGAGATGAGGCTTTACGGCTCGTTCTCGCCCATGCGAAAACCGGTTCCATTCGGAGATACAAGCTCCGAAGATCTCGTCGTCTCCGTCTCCGTCGTCGTCGTTTAAACCGAGCGATTACGTAGCTCGAGGCACCGCGAGAATCGCCATTGGAGAACTCGCAACTTTTCTTTCAGCGAGACGTATATTCACAAGCGGGCATAATACCCATGAAAGAAAGACGCGGATTCGCCAAAGTTGTTTGCCGCATCAGAAAAATCACGACTCGCTCTGATTGCTGCTCAAAATTTCGCAACATACGCCCTTTTGTCCCTGAAACGTTCGTATACGCGTCCTACCCATCGTTCCCTCTTTCTCGTTCATTCCTATTTTGGATGCTGCGGTCCGGAGAAAAAAACGAGACCAAACGAATACGAGAAAAACTTTTTTTTTCACTCGGTTGTTTTTGAAAAAAAAACGTCTACCTCGGGGAGACTCGAAAAGTAGGTCACGGATAAACGAATGCGAGCCTTTTCGAGATACGTATAGATTTGGATGTACGCGGAAAGAGTGAAAGGTAATAAGTAAGGGGCGTCGTTGAGATGATAAATATAATTGCTCGTAATTATTCAATGCTCTCGCTAATGGGAAAAAAAATTTATTTCCCATTTGTTTTTCATGCTAGCAATTACTGAAAATCTAAATATTCGTCGACCCAACGAATTTTACCGATTTATTTTATTAATTCTTTTAACCGCGAGCGATAATCAGTCCCCGATAACGAGAGAAGCCACTTTGCAGCCCACTCGTGAACAATCTATTTCTTCATCATCGTTCGAAAATTTACAAACATACCGCACCAAAGTTGAATATTTATCTTTGAAATGTCTTCGGCGACGTAATATCCCGTTTTCGCTGACAAAAGTCCGCGCCGGGCGTAAATAAATATTATGAATTTATCAACCGAGCCCGTATAACCGGCCGAAAAAATGTCTGGCGACTCGATTAATTGTGAGAAAAATGATGAATTCTATTTCTCGTCGATTAAATCGTCACCAAATATGATTCGCATGTTGGAGACGGACGAAAATGTCGATTGAGCTGCATTTAAGCCTACACGGAGAGGCCGATTAATAATGAATTCACTGAATAATCCATCATCGCGGAGCCTTGATCCAAATGACGAACGTCAAAAAGCCCAAATATCCCGATATAAAGAATCGAGATCTACCGAAAGATTGAATTTCGTCTCGATTTGCCTATTTTCATGAAAATCCATTTACGGTCAGCATGAACGGAGAAAAAATAATATGACAGCGATCGATTTCGACGAAAATGATCGAAGATCGATGCAGCACTCGAAAAATATCGTCAAAGCGAAAGCGACGACTAAAACGAAGAATTAAACTGTGACAAATACGGAGATGCGTTAATTATGGAGGTGTATGTGTGTGTGCGTGCGTGCGTGTGTGTGTGTCCAGCGGGAAAAAAGTTTCAACCTTCGAGTCGACAGGATTACTCATACGATCATTTATATACGATACAATCATACATTTGCATCATTTCCTTGAGACGCTTGAGCACGATGGGACATATGAGAGATTGGCTGCAGAAAGCCGCAACCGCGTTTTTTTTCTCCATCGTCTTCCGGATCATTTTTCCAAATATTTTTCAACCGCAGCTTCCCCTCGTCGTTTTTCTCCTCTCGCGAGATTAAATTGCACGTTTTTTTTCATTTTTTTATCCCGCAATTCAGTGGCCGGAGGTTTTGTATGGTATTTTTGGAAAATGCATCAAGGTAGATAAGAAGGTGGACGAGAAAAACATTATAGAAAGCATTATCGGATCGAGGAGGGGCGAGCGTGGGCAGTTTTGAAAAGGCGGAATGGCATACACGCGCCAATAAGCAGGGAGTCCCACACGTTGCTCGATCGTACACTCGTCCACCTTTGCCACGTCTCTCCCCGGTTCTCCGGCTCTGGCGGCTCCGATGCTGCTCCATATTTGGTTAACGCGTCGAAATCAGTGGGCGATACCGGGAAACTCTCTATATATGTGTAAACCGAACATGAACACGTTAAGAGTCATGCGGAGGAGAGAAATAATATTTTCTCGGTATAGGTAAAAAAAAAAGGTACAAGCAGAAAGTATAAATGAAAACTTTCCTCGGCACTCGGACATTTTTCCTCTGTGACTTTTGAAGGCAAAGAAAAATCCTTGAGAACGCCGCGTCGCCCCAAAAAAATTACGCGAATTTTAAATCGGATGGATTTCGCGCATTTCATGAATCAATCGCGCGCGTCCTCGCGCGGCTCGAGAATAAAATCCAGACGCGAGATAAATCGCCTTGAATAAGAGACTCGATATTTCGATGCCCCTGGATTATTCCCCTTAAGGTCGCTTCATCACTCGACCTCCTGGCTTGCGCGCCATTTTTTTTCTTTTTCTTCTTCTTCTTTGTCTTCAGAATCGTCGAATCGAAAGCTCGTTCTCTCGCGCCCACATGCGCATGCATACTCTTTCATGCACGAATAAGGATCCGCCAAGACGACTTAATATTTAAGGAGACCGAAATATGCGAGATAAAAAATTGACGAAACATGGATGAAAAATACATCGTCGAAAAGGGAACGAGAAAAAAGTAAAAAAAAAAAAAAAAAAAAAAAAAAAAAAAAAAAAAAACAAAAAATAGAGAAACAGTAAAAATTCAACAATACAATCGGGAAAGAGAGCGAATGGAAATTGCGATATTTGTTGATAAATTAAATGCTCTCGTTCCGCGCGTAACAAGATTGTAGCGTCTCAACGTCTCTTCACCACCAAGACGCATGAAAACTCTTGGCGAGCAAAAATAGTTCGGAGACAAAGAGAGTTAAGCCAATTTGGGAGGTCTCTGGTGCGCGGCTTCGCGAGACCAAATCTGCGTCACTGCTGTGCGCTCCATTATATACACGATGAACCCTTTGTCGACGAGCATTTTTTCTTTTGCCACGAAATAATCCTAAAAATCTTGCCTTCCATCGATCCCCGGGATAAAAAAATTTATATAATATACTTTTGTAGACGTAAAAAATAGACGCAAGAAGAGTGCAATAGCCCTTTCGTAAATGCGCAAGCATATGCATGGCATATCGCCTCGGGCAAATAAATGAACTTAGAATGATGTCATTGTGGCTCATCTGAGAACCGTATACGGTTATTAACGCGACGTCTATACAAATTAACGAGATTTTGGCACGCTTTCGTGCCTTGGCCAAACATAACGTCACTGCAAGAGTCACGCCAATTTTTCCACCAAATCATAAAAATCCTGCTGCGGAAATGACATTTTAAAAACTCCGAGTAGAAAGTGGAAAAAATTTTTGTTTTCAACATGATTTATTCTTCTGGCAAAAGTCACTTAATAATCAATGCTCGTGATTGACCAACGAAACCGAGAAAACGAGTAGAAATTATGAGCAGAGTTAACGAGCCAATAAAGTTTTAATTAATGAAAGAGAAAAGAATTACTCTCGAGAGTACAAGTGCAACGCGGAGATTGGTGCATGAAACCTTTCAAGTGCATTTACAGCCCGTGATGTCACGGCCTGTTTCGCGTTTCGTCTGACAAAACAGCACCAGGCAAAGTCTCCACTTATTATAAAAAAAACTGTCCAATGCATTTATGCATGTGGGGGCTTATGGGGTCCTCGTAATTTTAATTAATTTAATACAAATACTTTTTAGGCTCGATCGAGGAAACGCGTCATTTTCAAATTCTTCGCTCTGAATTAAAAAAAAAAAAGACAATTATTTTTTAATCATATACATAATCATGGAAAACCGAAAAAATTGTAATTTTTTTTTGGAACAAATATGCCGAGCGAAAAAATTTGACGCACAATGAGTTTGAGCATCAAATATCCCATACGTCTGAGAAATTCGAAACCATAACAGGGCAGTGTGAGTTTCCCTCGTTGTCAATGATATGCAGATATATACACCGCGAAACTTGGGGATTTTTTTTCTCTTTTTGCTTAATGAAAGTGAAGAGCCCGCGGTCCGTATGGGATGGCATACATGACGAATCTCGCCATATACGAGCGTGACACTAAATCCTTGGGACTAGCAGTAAAACGATGATTCGCCCGAGTCAGACCAGTCGAAAGACAAGCCAACTTTTATGTTGGCGTGTACCAAGTATTACGGGATGACGTTCCCATATTACTTTGGAGAAGAATGAACCTTCTTGTTCAAGAGAATATTGAAAAATGACAAGAATAACTGAGGCTCGGATTAACCAACAATATCGAGGGCCATTTCGTCCCGGATGATCCGATATTATTGGAAAAATAGCCGAGCAGTTGAAAGAGATGATTTTTTTTTCTCGATTAATTTTCGACAATATCCGTTTGATCAATTTTCATGGAAATTCATTAATTGAGAATTTTCGTTGCGGATGATCCGAATTTCTAGGTAAAATGGAATAAACGTGTGTGGGAATCGGAGCCCGATGAATTGGCGAGTGATTCGCGTGGCTGCCATTTGAGAGTATCTATGATGAACAAAGCGTAAGGGCAAATTATATGGAGGCTCGAGCGTAACGGAAATCATGCTAATTCCAATTGGAGATTGGCTGATTGTCAAGTAGAAATTAAGTTTCCGCATTAACTCGATTAATCGCGTATTAAGTGCATATAGGCCAGCGCGCCCCGAATATTTATCACCAATTTACATTCTTCTCGGATACACGACTATCCCATCGCTCTTTAGTTATTACCTGCTGCATTCTACCAAACTCTAATGTAATTATAATTATCGAGGCTCGCACTAATTTCCTCCTCATTGCCAAACTTATTTCCCACCATCATCGCGGCCCAAAATCACAATTAATTAAGAAGCTTCATTGTCTTTTATTTTCGTCGCTTTATTCAAAACATTTATCTTCCCTCAATTTATTTTTTCTTCAACCTTTTCTCCGAAAAGTCGTCCGGCATCATTATTTACGCCATGATTTTTTATCTTCGCTCCGTCTTTAACGAGAACAGGACCGACCGTAGACATATATTTTTGCATTTCATTTTCATCTCAAGTTAGGCGAGAACCGCACACTCGTTCGTCCCCGCGTAACGCCATGTGCAACGTCCTCAGAGCAAAGAGCCACCAACATTCATTGCTCAACGAAACGCTATCGGCTATGAAATTGCTGTGTTCAACTAGACGCTATTTTTTTTTTTTTTTTTTTTCATAAAAATAAAAACTTTTTCCTTTATTACAAATTTATTTGATTAAAAATATTCAATGAATTGTTTTATTTATATCGTGCCGAATAACGGAATTTAGTAAGTAGTGAGGAACGTATGAAAGAAATATTGATAAAATCATTTTTACCGCTTTTGGAGAAAAAAAAAAAAAAAAACAAAAAGAAACATCGTGCGGGGCGAATGTGTGGCACACTTTCGGCTAACCATACGTAGTACATTTTATCGACAAAACTGTCGGACGAAAATTCCAGCGCACTATCGAGGCTTTCCCTTGCACAATTTTATCCCGTTCATTCCTCTTTTTCCCCATTGAGCGATTGCACCGCGAATAAACGCATCGCTAACGTTTCATTTTTAATTAAAAAAAAAAATAAACGGAGTATATTCACCCGGGCGATCGTTTTCGCTATTTTATATCGGCTTTTACGCGCTCCACCGGACAAATTCTATTCTCGTACATTCATATGGCATGTATGAATGTACTAAAGTTGCGAAGAATGCTAGCCGCAGTGCTGCAGTCTATTCAATCCTCCAGCCGGACTCGATCAACGAATTAACTCTTGGCACAAACGGTATCGCGCCCGAATACTCCAACTTTTTTAACATGAAAAATAGCCTCGCTATAAGCAAGAAATCCTGATAATTGATTTTTCATGAAAAAAAAACAAAAAAAAACGCATTCTCGCCAATATCTCGCAAACGGTGGGTCGGGCGATAAAACTAATTTTTTCTCAAAAACTCAATTTATTCTTCTCTCCAAAAAATGCTGGTTATCTAAAAGGTATAGAGCATGAAATTCTCTACGAATCATAAGGAAATTAAACTGAAACGCCATTTTTTTTTTTCCAGTTTAGCGTGAATATAATTTTTTTACTTATAAAACGGATGATTCTTGAAATATTTCGATCAAGCTGGAAGAATTAGCATTTTTATTCCTATCGGGAAGTCGATTTTAACGTCTGGCTTTCATGGAAAATATTTATGACTCGTAAATTGTTTTGTCGTGTGTGTGTGTGTGTGTTGGAAAAAAAACCTGCCAGTATGCAATTGCATAGAAACCTGCTGGCCGCGGTGGTGCATCAGCGATAGCCTATTACACAAGCTTCTATGGAACAAGCGCTATCGCAAGGATTACGTACGACGCTACACGTTAGTAATTTACACGTTGAAAGGGTTAATGGGCCTTGTTGAGGCAAGACTCGAGCAGCACTGCCACAAGGGATTAATGGATTTCCAATTTTATGCATACCTTTTCGACCATGCGTACACAGATTTATACATTTATTCAAATATTAATATCATTTTATTTACTCTTCATTATATATTTTCCAAGCAAATTTGCATGACAAAGTTGCAACGAATAAATGAATAAACGGAATGCGTGAAAAATCCTGTTTCATCGAAAAAATAGATTTTCCATTTGGTTATACATGATAAATATTTAATAAATAATGTGAATTCGACGAAATTCGTGGAAAATCATCTTCCATTGTAAAAAATGTCATTACGAATGATTGATTGAACGTCGAGTTGATATTGAAATAAAATTGAGTAAGTAATAGTTGATGAGTGAGGGAACAACGAACCTTGAAATGAGTCGTGTGGATCGAAGATCATCGGTGGCGAGCGCGTTGGAACAAGAGTGGCGACTCTTCCAAACGGATTGCTCGAGAAATGCATGGGAAAATGCATTCGCGGCAAAGGAAAAAAGTGGCAAAGCTTCTGCACACCTTCGTATCGGGACGAGGGCGCACACTTTTGCTATGGTCACAAATACATATTGAATGCCCGTGGAGAATTTAACGAGGAGAAAATCGCGCGCGTAGTCCGAGGCTGAACTTGCACTTGGAGCTCGCGACGGCGGTAAAAATGTCAGCCGTGTGAGATTTACGTTTTTCTATCGATCGGGACAGACGGAGAAACGGCACGAGATACGAAATCAATCATTTTCACTAAAATTCAAAGTTTTTTTTCCGGCCCGAGCTCATTTTTTTATTCATACCGATTATTTTCGTTTTTTTTTTCGGGAAAAAAAAAATTTCATACATTTAATTCGTTTCCTTATCGAATCGGCCGATCCTCGTGTCCAATTTCGCAGAATTTGTTTTTTTTTTTTTTTTCTTTGTTATTAATAAACAATTTAGTGGGTTCGTGGTTCGATACACGCGAGACCGCAGCGTCGGAAGCTCTGACCTCGCGTCGCGCGCTTTCTACCCTTATTCCATCATCGCGCTTTCCCGCACCCTCTTCGTAGCTCATCCCATGCCGTTACCTCGCGTCGGCGCATCGCCCTCCACCCAACCAACCCCCTCTTTCCGCTTCTTTACTCGCTTTCCCGAGCATAAACATTATATAATAAGCTTCAATGATGCAAAATTTCCGGCCGCATGTCCAGTGTCAAATTTTCAAGAGTGTATCATAAAGCTTTTACCCCGGTTACCGCTGACAACGATCATACACACTGCACAAGGATCATTACGAATCGAGCGCCTCATGTCTATTTTTATTTATTTATTTTTCAAGCGTATTGTCGTACAGTACCTTAAAGTCTAACTTATTGGTGGTCACAGCCCCAACATCCCTTTAATATCGAATCTACAAATTGAATTGAGTTCCTCCTCGATCGACATGAATTCGGTCGTGTCGAGCCACTCGTACACGTCTCCACCGGTTCTGTGAAAAAAAGAATAACAGATCGATCCGAAAAATGCGATAATTCAAGGAATTGAGAATTTTTTGCAAATATTGAAATATTTTTCCACTCACGTTATTCCGTCGGGAGATTCCCTTTTGCGGAAACATTGATCGGGGATAATAAAAAAAATACAACTTGACTATAAAGCGATCAAGATACGTGGACTCATTCATGAGACAATCGTAAAATATTTTATCGCAGTCGCAATGAGAACGAGCGAACGGATCGTTATATTTCAGGCCATATTTTTCCGATAGCCCGTACATTTTTTGAGGACAGAGATCGTGCCCTCGACAGCAAATATCACTGTTTTTTTAAATATTCAAGATCCTCGTAATTGCTCTGTTGCTCTGTCACCGTTTCCGCACCAATTCGTACCTTCATTTTTACGAATCACACGTGACAATCGATCGCCTCAACCCTTCGGACTAAGGAGAAAAAAAAAACTTGCTATTCGCGTAACTCACCAGGAAAGAGAAACCTTATCGGAAAATGACACCCACGAATTTTATCCCACGAAAGTGTCGGATCGACTGCTATCCCGGGCACTTGTGCACGACATACGAGGAAAAAAGCCGAAAAGTAGAAAAACAATAACTTTCGCATGATTTTTGCTCACACTTTTGCTCCTGTACGTAGAAATAATATGACGAAAAACACTTGGTAGGGTAAACAAATATTTTCAATCTACGGCCCCCGAATCAGTTGTCGGCCTTTGAACGCCGCGAACTCAGTGTCTCCGATTCCAACTTCTGTTTTTGTCGTCTATATTCCAATCGCTAGATCAAACTCTTTATATATTTATACCCAACGCGGTATTTGAATGGTAAAAAATACACAAAAAAAAGTATCGCCACGGGTGATACGTAGCCGAATGTTCGAACAAGGCGAAGCATGCGTTCGTCGTCAACACCATTCAAATGATTCTCGAATTTTTCTCGGAAATTTGGATAAAGTATTTTTTTTTTTTTTCATCTCCAGACCCAAACCCACCCCCGTGCGAAGAATACGCGAAACAATTGATCAGAGTCCCAATCGCATCTTTGACAACACTTCCGAAAATATAGCCAAAATGGATCGTTCATGATTTTCCATCAAACCAAGTTTCTACTTCGGATTAACGTTATTTCGTGAGTTATTTTTGTGCTCGTTCTAAACATAAGGAGAAGTTAGAGGTTATCCATGGAATCGAAACAACGGCCGTGTCCACCTGTACAAATATTTATATATCTGCATAGTGTTTACGAACCAGAATCAACGGAGTTTAAAAAAATATTCTAACCTATTTCCACATGAAAATAAGACACGATGCGAGCATTTTATGTCGAGCCGCGGGAACCGAATTTCGTTTCGTACGGAACTTTTGATAATGGAAATTTATTGAGAGATACAAAATAATGTAGACGCCGTACAAGTCTTTATTGAATTAAGATCGGAGAACGATCGACGAAGAATTCGTTTGATTCGAAGCGTCATCGATGCTGGTTCCTAAGATGTAATCCTCGAAGGGATCGATCTCGAGCTCTGGGATTAAAATCGAAACCATTTGGTACATTTTGCGAAGCTCGTCCAGGGTGGGCAACCATGCGGTACCGTCGACCCACTCGTACGATTTTTCGCACCTACTTTTGGCGCGCAGACAAAAGAGAAAAATCAAGAGTAACTCGTTCGTACAAACAAGAATCATTTATAATAATGGCATGAGAATTGAAAAATGTCACTTACTGGCCGGCCGGACAAATCTTTTCTCGAAAGCATTTTTTCCCCAGAAAATTAAAGTATACTTCTCCAATGGTACGACTGAATCTAGATGGCGCGTCAGTCAGACATTCGTAAAACTTTTTGTCACAGTCGCAAAGCGATCGCGTAAACAAATCTGGATTAGTGAGACCGTACTTTGTTTCTTTTCCTTTTATATTCATCGGACATTTGTCGTGTTCGCGACAGCACTTGTCGGTTTCGCGAAAATGTCCGAGATCCTTGTCATTCACAGCTTTGTCGCCATTGCCGCACCATTTCGTACCTTTTTTTGCGAAAAAAAATCACTGTGATATATTTATTTGTCACGCATATATTATTGTGCGCGAAGCAGTCAAAATGCTTTCTATAGTTATACTCACCAGGAGCGATTTGTCGCGAGAACCTATGAATATTCCGATAATTTTGACCCTGTGACCCAAATAAGTGAACCGCCAAACAAAAAATGAAAAAAATCAAGAAACGACGCGACATCTCTAAAGTACAGTAAACGCGATCGTTTTTTCCTCTCTCGTCGTTCCAACGGATTAGCTCAAACTGCAAATTGTGCTAAACTGATCGACTGATCGTGATTTCATATCTTATCCACGAATCCAAAAAAGTTCGAATTCACATTGAATGAAGTATCAATTGACATTGAACGGTTCTATATTTGCTATGCAATGTGTTGAATCACATCCGTTGACTGCTTATGCGTGCGTTTCATGAAAAATTTAACTTTTGGCCGATAGAAGTAACGCGTGCAGTAACTCCGAATAAGATGCAAAACAAACATTCAGCGATGGTACAGTTTGTTTTTCAAGCATGAATTTTTTCCGACCGATGATTATTTGTATTGCCCAAGAATCGTAAAATTGAATACACACTGGATTATTACCAGACTGTGATGCGGTGCCCTTCCGCTTCAGCTTTTCGTCATTCACGGGCTATTGAAAATTTCTGCATGGATATATATATATATATATATATATAGCCTTTCCGGGTCATCGTGCATGGCAATCGACGTATAGATATCGCGATTTTAGGTTATCGGGGACTATATATATGTACGATAGTGTGGTGCAGTGCACACACACATTGATTTACTGCTGATACAGACAAAGTTTTTTCAATGCCGTGAATCAATCCATCTGATATAATATATGTACTGCTGTCACAGAGCTCCACGGCTATATACAGTCGCGCGGGAGTTTGAAGAATCATTGCCGACAGGTGATAAATGGACATACGTAAAGATTTTGTAATTGGTGATGACGCCACCGTCGTTACCCACACAGAATCGCAAAAGCAGCAAAATGTTTCGGAGCTCGGGGAATTCTCATGATTAGTGGAACCGAGTGAACCGATCAATCGATGTAATAGATATTTCTTCAACATATTGTGGGGGGGGGACACGAAAAATCATCTCAAGTAAATCCCATACACGATTGCCTTTCTCGGTTTATTTTTCGAGCTGGACAATTGAACCCTGTTTTTGCGCGATTTCCATAAGGCTTTCAAAATACGTCGAGTCACATGTATATTTAATTGAGGCGCGTGTTACTCACAATAATCACTATTCCCGGCTACATAGCGCCAATTAAACTTTCTCTCCTTTATATTTATCTTTTTATTTTATATATTAATAATCATATCGGGCGTATATGGTGATAACCATGGCATCGCGATACAATCAGGGTGTTAGTAGAGTTTTAGAGAAATTGAAAACATCCCTCAATTCCGGACATTATTATGAGGCTCATCAAATGTACAGGACTTTGTATTTCAGGTGAGCAGAATATATTTTTCCTATTCTTAATCCGACAACTTTAACTGCGTACACGATTCATCCTTCGCCTTCGCATCGAGACCTCCCTAACCTATAATCTCCGACTTTCCTTCACATAGAAAAGCAACGAAACTTTTATCGTAACGAATGTGTTCGTTTGCACGTGTAGCCAACACAAATACGTCCGGCTATTATAACCAATGATGAAATTTATAAAAAATAAAAGTTTCCACATCGCGCGCAATCCTCCATGTCGTTCTAACCTTTTTTTTCCAACGAAAATATACAGTTTTCCTTTTCCTTTTGGATCAGGCTTCTCGGACAAAAAGATTATGCCAATTTGAAGGAATTGCTGTCCAGCGGCTCGAGACTGTTGCTCGAACGCGATCAGGTGCGTCCTCGTCCACTTTTCCGCCCTATAATGTCAATGTTTGACGATGCAGCCTCAAATAAGACTCCCAATATCTATATTTTAGCATGTGAGCGGCGCTGACCTGGGAATCTTGTATGTCAATGTTTTAAACAAATCGGCAACGACGCCGCACGAAAATGTGTTTGAGCAAATAGCCGTTTTATTCAGTATTATGAAAGCGGGGACACCAGAGAGAGAAACATTCCTTCACAAAGCCCTAAAATGGAGCGCAAAAGGAGGAAATCACAAGTTGGGACATCCCGATTTACACAAAAAAATAGCGCAAGTTTTTTGGAGAGGTATGGTCCCTGAGCTTTGCCTTTAACTAACCGTTTGTACGCTCATTGCGACTCGTAAAATATTTTCAGAGAAAAATTACTCGTCGGCCAAACAACACTTTCTCTATAGCAAAGACGGTTCGCGGTGCGCGGAAATGCTGGTCGAACTTCATCAGCAACGAGGCTACTTCAACGAAATAGATCTTTTCATAGCCCAAGCCGTTTTAGAGTGAGTTTGGCAAAGCCAAAATCGAAAATCATGCTATTGCCATTGAGATTCAACGATTTTAATGACTTTTCATTTTTTTGCAGATACTTATGTTTGCAGGACAAAGTATCGGCCCAAGAAGTCTTTGACTCTTACACCTCTAGGCATCCAAAGATAAACAATGGCCCGCCGTATTTATTCCCATTGCTGAATTTTCTATTTTTTTTACTGAAAACAATTGAAACGTGAGTATCAACGCGTTTAATCTGACAATTTGTATCAATTATTCGGAATTCTTTAGTCAAAACGCGTCAATTTTTGCTTCTTTATTCTGGCAGGGGTAAGCTCGCGGTATTCACAATCTTATGCGAGCAGTATCAATTGAGTATAAACCGAGATCCGATATATCGGACATACCTGGACAAGATAGGTCAAATATTTTTCAAAGTGCCGCCGCCGCGTCCGAACAATCACGGATTCCTGGGCTCGATACTCCAGTCATTTTTGACCGGTTTGGTGGAGGAGGATTCGGAGGACGAGGGAGATTCCGACGGGGAAATGCACCGGCACCGCAGAGCATCGACCTCTCAAACTATGCACGATCTCGACTGAGAGATCAGCCGCGCCATTCGAACGGAGCAAAAAACAAACAAACGAAAATACTTGATGCAAAATATTCAAATACACCGCGAGTATGGAGAAACAAAAAGAAAGATTCAACAAATTAAAATATATAGTTAAAAACATCCGAGTCGACGCGTTCGGGATTTCTCGATCCTCAGGGACAATAGAATAACGGAAATTCAAAAATATATCCAGTTAAGCGTGGCTCATGTGGAATTCAGAACCCACATTTCGATATACATTTCTTTTCGCATATAAATATTACGGATGTCCAGGTTTCCGATCGTCGAATCGACTAAATTCATAAAACCGTGTTTTTTTGTTGTTGTTTTCATGTCAATTCAAATAATGAATAATTGGAGGTAAAACGTTGAAAATTAATGTCATTAACGACTAAATCCAGGACAGCCTGTACATATTTATATAAACGCGTGTACAAATTATATGTGTGTGTATATATCCCGCGTGTATTTTTGTTTATACAAATTAACGTGCTGGCTGATGAGTTTGGCTAATTGATAACGTGTATTTCGTGATTACTGTCCAGCCGGGAGCCCCTCGAGTTAATTAGGCAAATTCTCGATCAATCGACTACTCGATTTAGGCAAAAAACATTGACTCATTACATTTGCTCGTTTCTCTCTCTCTCTCTCTCTCTCTCCCCCTTCCCTTGGGATTCGTGAACGGGACACGAAGAAACGTCAAATTATACAAAATGATGTGAAACTTATCCAGCGCGGGCACCAAATTCTGGGCCTTTATTCCGAGTCGGTGAAAATATTAAAAACACACAGACTAACGATATTTACGACGGGAGTAACACAAATGAGAAAGCCTCTCTTTATTTTATATAAGGCTAAATATTAATGCAGGAGCGGGATAAATGAGCGTATATTATCGATTCGTTTCGTGTGGTCACGAAAACTCGGAAAAGCAAAAAAAACTCCGTTTTTCGTCTCGACCGATCCTCGACGAGATTTATTCGGAATTTGTAAAAACAAAACGAATGTATTTATTTATCCAACAATATTGACGCGATGAAACGAGATACGAAGATAAAATAATAAATGCGTGAATGAGAAGTCTATAGAAATCTTATGGAGGAATGGAGAGCATGGGGCAAGAAATAATAATATACAAAATACAATTCATTATAGTAAGGTAAAAATTAATTATTTAAAGTTTACAGATCGTTATGGACGATAATGCGTAACGTAACGGCGGAAGCACTCTGAAAAAATATTGGAAAATGGCATGAAAGAATTTATCGAACACGTTGAAGTTTGCATCGTTGAAAAACAACGAAATGCCTTTTTTTCTCGAGCGAAGCTGATCGTTCGTGTGGAAAATTCGGTCGAGTCAATAAAACGAGACTTCGTTGGGATCGAAAAATAAAATGACCAGAAAAAATGGCAAGAATTTTCAAATTTCATGAAAAATGAAGAGAAAAAATATTTTTCGTTCAATCTCAACGGCGCAAGCTTCGTATTTCGTTCAGTATTCCTCGAGTCCCGGGAGTTTGAATTGTTGTGAGAACGCTTCTACCTCGGCTCGGAGAGCAGAGACTTTGGCTCGGATCTCCTCGTCTTGATCGAGGACTTTTTTGTACTCTACGAGTTTCGGTCCTGATTTAGACGTGACTTCCTTGGACAATACCAAACCGCGATGAATGAAATCGACCACGCGTTCGATATCCTTTTCGCGGAGACCACGCGTCGTCAATGCCGGAGTACCGAATCTGATGCCGCTCGGATTGAGAGCGCTTTTGTCACCCGGTACGGTGTTTTTGTTACAAGCGATGGAAATGTCCTCGAGAATACGCTCAGCTTTGGAGCCGGTAATTCCGGTGTTTCGGAGATCGACGAGAATGAGATGGACGTCGGTACCGTCGGTCGAAATTTTGTAGCCTCGTTCTTGCAAGTATTTGCACAATTTTTGGGCATTCGCGACAATTTGTTTCTGATAATCGATGAATTCTTGACTCTTGGCTTGTTTCATGGCGGTCGCGATTCCGGCAATTGCGTGATTGTGCGGTCCACCCTGAAGCCCTGGGAACACAGCTTGATTGATTCTCGACTCGATGTCGTACATTATTTTCTCTCCGTTTTTTCCGACTTTCCTCACGCCCTTTCGGAAGAAAATAACACCCGCCCGAGGGCCTCGCAAAGTTTTGTGGGTCGTCGTCGATACGACGTCGCTGTACTCGAACGGACTCGGAATAATTCCCGCGGCAACCAAACCCGATATGTGAGCCATGTCGCTGAACAAGTACGCACCGTTCTCGTCCGCGATCTCACGGAAACGCTTGTAATTCAAACATCTACTGTAACACGAGATTCCTGCAATTATGATTTTCGGCTTGAACAACTTTGCTTGCTCCGCCAATTTGTCGTAATCTATCAAACCCGTCGCCACGTCCACTTTGTAAGGCAACGATTCAAAAAACAACGACGTTGCCGATATTTTCTTCGTCGCCGTAAAGAAACCTGCAAAAAATCAATCGCCCGCTCAATTTCTCTCTTCTTCTCTCTGTTTCGCGCTTATTATTATCCCTTCGAGCGCACAATTTTATTATTGACGTTTTTCTACTAATTTATCTAAAAACAAAAATCGAATGCCACGAAGGGGTCAAAAGGGCCGGGTGTCCGCTCCGAAGCTTGTCCCGCTTACCGTGAGTCAAGTGTCCGCCGTCGGGGAGATCCAGTCCCATAATTCTGCCATGGGGTTCGATGAGGCCCGTGTAGACGGCAAAATTGGCAGGACTTCCCGAATAAGGTTGAACGTTGCAACCCCATTCTTGAGGATCCAGATTGAATGCCTCAAGAGCTCGTTTTTGGGCCATGATTTCAATTTCGTCGATAAACTCATTTCCTCCATAATATCTATGAAAGGATTGACAGTGTCGTTCAAGATTTATGCACCAGAAATTGAATTTTTTAACTTTGCGTGCTCAAATTTTTGGTTTACCTCTCGCCGGGAACTCCTTCGCTGTATTTGTTGTGAAGACAAGAGCTCAGGCACTGAAGTACGCTCAACGACGTGAAATTTTCACTGGCAATCATTTCAAGGCCGCATTCCTGACGTTTCTTTTCTTTCTTCATGATTTCAAAAAGCTCCGGGTCGCTTTCCCACAGATTTTGATACATCATATCGGCCATTTTCTATTTTTTCCAAATTCCAACATAAAATATAAAGCTGGGAATTTTTTGCAGATGAAAAATTATTCGATTGAAGAAAAAAAAAATATTTCCTTTCTTTTGGAACATAATTTCTCATATTCATTGGCCCCAATTAACGAGGTAATTAATTAATGACGAATAATTACTTACAACAATTTGAAGTAACGTTTTAATATCGAATGATCCCGACGCGATCCAATGAGACTTATTTATGGAATGAATATTCGTACGCGAGACGCGCTTGAAAATGTAAAAAAAGTTGATCGCGCTTGAAAGGGTCGCGTATCGGCTGATAACCCCACATGGTGCAACGATATTATTTGACGTATATTTCGAATTACGTGATACAAAGGCTTATCGAAGCTTTTGACACAAGTGGTTACCAATTTTTTTCATTAAATGTACACAATATTTTCGTAATTCGTGGCACAAGTTTCGCGTAATAATTGCGCGCGTGCATCCACGTGGCGCGTATTTACACGATATCGATAAAAGATGGAAAAACGATATGTATTTCGAGCGAGGCAAGTGAAAACTTCGAACGTCATCACAATTATTTCACAAGAAAATAGAACGCGAACGAGGAACTCAATGCGAAAATAAGAATTATGGTAAACTCACATTATTCGTCCAGCAACAGGTCGTTGTACGAAAGTTCCGCGATGATTGAACACCATTTTGGTGGGAAATGCGTTCGGCAAGACGGTTCACAGACTCGTACCGGCCGATCAAAAACTTTTCGACCAATCCGATCTTTCGTGAATTCAAATTCAACAATCGTCGCGCCATATTATCCACCGCTTCCGATGACCAGACAACAACGGACTACGTGATATTGATATTGTTCCATAAATAATACGCACAGTCTATGCAACCATCGGGAAGCGGATTACATCCGATTGAAACAGCTGGGCGGGTAAATAAAACACACGGAGAAAAAGCGCTTGCATAACTCCGGTAATTCAAATTTAGGGGCGCAAGTTAATTACCGGAATTATTATAGAAAAATTATTGAAAACATCAATGACCTTGAAAACAGCATGTCTTTTGAACTTTTCCCTCCCGATCCGTATTCGACGAGCAAAAACCAAAAAATTGCCAAGAAAAATGTGATTTCCCATATGGAAATATATGGAATACCTTTACGAATCGTCGATTCTATTTTAGGTACGGTGAAATGCACGGAAATGGCGGTACGAGTGAAGAAAATTGGCGTGAGAATGGGAAGTAGGGGAAGGGGGAACCGGTATGCGCGGCCTTTCACTTTTCTTTCGACTTCAGTTGCACTTATTGTCAAAATTGGAGTAAGCAATTTATGCCATACTGATAAGAATGATAATAATAATAATTTCGGATTCCTCTAGAATGGAGTTAAATTTTTTTTGCAATACTTACCGGACTGATGATGGGTTTGTGTTCTTTTCACGAAATACTAGTAAATAATCCGCACCTGCGCACTATTGTTGCAATAATTTAGACGATAACCTACACACGCCAGTCGAGTGTGCGATTAGTTTTCTAAAAACAAAAAAGCTTCCGCAGGTGCTGACGGTTCGAAAATCAACCGAACGCAATCACGCTTGGTCGAAAACTCCAAAGTATAACTCCACAGCTGGGCCATTCCACGAGATCGATTACTTTCTCGTGTTACCATGCAAACCAATGCAACGTACGTCCGAGCACATATACACGTAATGTATATATCTATACATTACGTGTAAACGTATCGCGTTCGGTAAAAAGAAAAAAAACTTGTTTCCCCAAGAAGATACGTTTATACGACCGCTATCTATTCCCCAGCGAAAAAAATTTTCCCGTTGAGCAAAATAAACTTTTCTCGTCCTCGTAAACAAAACGAAACGATAGAAATATTTTCTTTTCTCCTCCGTAACGTTCAACGACTCGTCAGCCCCCTGGGGAGTAAAAAATCGGGCGATAACATTCTCCGAGAGGTCAATGCATATCTTTTATCCAAGGGATTACTACACAGCGGTCGTCAGCTATTACGAGATAGATCTATTTTCCAGAATTTCGTGTTGAAAATTAACGCCCTTATGACTGCAAGAATATTTCAATCACAATCTTTCGATCCGAAAGTGAAAGATCCTCGATTATTATTTCAATCGATCGTTGATAAAATAAATGAATAAATGGAATAAAAATTCAACAATGAAATTCTATTATGTTTGTGAATCTTTCCAAATATTGAATCCCAATTTATTTTCCTCCATCGTGTAATTGAGTTTATCTAGAAAAAGCGATGCGTACGTCGAAGGATCAACAAATCGTTGGTGTCTAGTTAAATGGTATATTTTCAAGAGCAGCCAATATGTATTTTCTCCTCCCAGTTGAAATCGTCGAACAATATGGTTGGCCGAGTAACAATTGAAAGAAAAAGAAAAAAAGAACAAAAAACGTGAAAGAGCCAATAATTGCAGATTTTTTTCCTCAATGTTTTGGACGGAGCACAAAGTTGCGCGTTATATTTGTAAAAATCGCGTGGTAAGAAAAATTTCGGTAAAGGCAGACGAAAAAGCCGAGAAACAAAGCAACAGAGAATTGTTTAGCGTTGAATCGATAAAATAGAGTAATTTTTCTTGTTTTTCCGAGCACACACACGCACACGCACACACAGAGACCGTGACAAAAATGAGCTCCCAACGTATTTCTCGTGTATTTCGTAATTAGTTTTTCATAGGGCGTTAATGCTCGTTACATAACTCGTTGAATTTACAAGTGAAAAAGGAATGGAAATAAAATAGCAGGAGGTTGAAAGCGAAAGCGAGCGCGAACGAGTGACAATCTCGTTCGAGAAATACAAAAAACGTCGTTACAATAATCATCAATGTAATATGCAATTATTACAATGGGCTTGGTTGGTTGGTATGTTTGGCGTTGACGAGGAACACTGACGGCATTAGTGTCAAATTTAAAATGGCCGTACTTATAAAGGCGTCGACTTGAAAACGTTCCGACAGCGAATCGCTGAATGTTATCTATTTTATTGTTAATATCATACAGTTATAACTTAAACAATTTCTGGGTTTGTATACGTGTCTTTGTGTGTGTGTGTGTGTGTGTGTGTGTGTGTGTGCGTGCGTGTGCGCGTGTGTGTGTGTGTGCGTGTGGGTGTGGAGGGGTATATCCTTCTCTTGATTGCTGGATGCTTCGTTAACCTCCTCGGCGTTGATTTTTTATTCTCATTCTTTCCATACTTTATGCGATGTTTTATTTTTTTTAATTATTTTTTTTTCGTTTTTTTAATTATGATTTTTTTTTTTTTTTAGTTTTTTTTTTTTTGCAAAAAGAAGAAAATAACAAAAGACATGATTGCGTACCATATTTTTAATCGTTCTCGCTTGACAATGGCGTCCCGCGCTAACGGAACCGAATCGCTACTAGCCTGAGCGCGTTTTATTCAAGAAATAAGGGCTCGAAAGGAATTTTCAATGCAATTTTTTTCTTTTTCTTTTCCAATGTCAATGGAAATGGGGATTAAATTGGCCCGAGCTCTACTAGACATATATCGAGAGTGGCGGATCAAGGGTCACAGGCTTTTCCGGGATTTATTAGTTTCTTGCTGCCTCCTCCTTCTCCTCCTTCACCACATTACTTTCCCTTCGTCCGGGTCAAAAAACAATGAAAAACACTTTACCTCCCTCTTTTGCGCTTTCTCTCTCTCTCTCTCTCTCTCTCTCTCTCTCTCTCTCTCTCTCTCTCTCTCTCTCTCTCTCTCTCTCTCTGTTTGTTTCTCTGCGAGTCAATATTTAATGACTCTGGCTGAAGCTTGTCGTTTGATTCTTGGACGCTTCGGCGCTTTGTTGACGTGATCCAAGCCCAGCCAGGGCTTCGGCATCGCGGTACCTGAACAAAATACACATTCATTTTAATCACTATTTTTCAAGATTTCTTTTCTCGTTTTTGCTTCGGAAATGTGGACTCACTTTGGGTCGGGCTGGTTCGGAAATCTGCGAGATTTATAAAGTAGTCCGTTTCGTCATTTATGAACTGCGGCTTTCCCATTGTCACCACCGCGAACTTAAACTTAAAGTCATTTATGAATTCTCATAACAACAGAGTTTTATCGCACAAAAAAACAATATTGTGAAAACACATACCTTTGCGAATTCTTTTTCCTGTACACCTAGTTTCTTTAGTAATCGATCTTTGACCTTTGTGAAGGCTTCATTCTGTAAACGTCAATACATTTTCATGAAATTTTATTGGGAAAGGATTATTGTCATAATATTTGATGCTGAAGAATATTATCAGCAAGTTTTATTAATTTTTCATGATATTGTCGCGTGTAGGGAATTTGGATCGAGAATACTCACGTGTTTGATCTTAAAGTAGAAGGGAATACCGAAGGTCGAGTAAATGTCTTTGTGAAAATGTGCAACGGGCACGAGCATCTCGTCGTCGGCGAGATTGAGCTCGTCCTTGGGTATTTCTTCTATCCTGTAGGACCTCGTGCTCAAAGGACTCAAGTTATCCAATGGCGTGTCTTCCTTTGGCCCGGGGCCCAATTTATTCGAGCTCACTTCCAATATCCTCAACTTTCCTGAGCCGTTTTCTGAAAATTCGACTTGTTTCTTCGCCTCCTCGAGCAAAGTCGCCACCGTTCCATTCTTATTCGGATAAAGTATTATTTCCTTCTCCTCCTTCAGCGACGGACCCACCCAAATGCACTTGAATTGCTTTTTATTCTCGAGCTCGTTCACGCGAATACTGAGTTGCTGGTAAAACATTTTCTTCATCTTCGGCTTGCAATACGCAACCAAATCCTTTAAGGTTCCCTCGTAAGTGCACCGCAGCGGATGACCCGGCGAATCTTTGTAACTGTCGGTCCAAAATTATTTTCCATCATTTTCCAACGAAATTTCGTTTTTTTTTGTTCCATAATTATCTCTGGTTCCATTTTTTCATGAAAACTTTGCGCTCAGCTGTTATGAAAAAAAATCGTATAAAATTGGAATTGAAGACTCACTTGACAACTTTGAAAAATTGAATGAGATAAGGATCGGTTCCGACCCTCTGTGCGACAGCTTTTGCCATTTGATCGTAAGTCATTCTCAAGGAAAGATCCATCGTGAATCCCGGATCGTTGGGAATATTTTTATCGCAAAATGTAACTTCCACTCTGTAGAATAAGTCCCTGGGAGAAAGAACGAGACATGTTAATCCGCACAAACTTTGAGAGAACGATTCCATGCTTTTTTTTTCCGGAAATAATGGACTCACTTGAAATAATCTCGACAAGTCGGTAGCTCGTACATGTCGTTGTCGCGTTCTTCTTTCTGAAAAACTATTATATCGCCGTCCATCAATTCTTCGAGTACTTTTTCAAGCGGCTCGGTCAAATTCTCTATTTTTTCCACCATGTTTGGCTTTATTTCCTCGTAAAGGGCGAGCTCGGTGTCGGGAGGAAAACCAGCACGCTCGTTCAGGATCGGGATGAGTTCCTCTGCAATCAATTTTTCTAATTTAAATTCCCGATCGTCGATTGGCGAACGTTTTTTTTTTCTGGTTTTGATGATTTTTACGATTTTACTTACGAACTTTAGCCGTGACGGGCATGTAATGATGCCCGGAGTAGTGAATCTTTTTGTTTTTAGGATCGTAGAGCTTGAAGAAGAGTAAAACATCGGTATCTTTGTCGAAAGGTGGCAATGCCGTAAGGCCCGAATCCGGTGGGACGAGTTCGACGAAAACGTTCCACGGATTTGCGTTTTCGGCGCAAACGCTCATTGGTCTTTGCAAATCACCGTCCGGTTCGATCAAGGCGGGTCTGCACGTTTGATTCGATCGCACGCTGAACGGCCACACTCGAATTTGTTCGATGGGATATTTCTGTGGGTGGAAAAAAATGTTTTTGCGTTGCTCGTTACTATTTGCATCGATAATAAAACCAACTCGAGGAAAATGTAAAGTTGCGCGAGCAACGGCCGAAGCGTAAACCCGGCTCGTTGGATCGTTGCGTTCACATAGATTGTGGTAAATAATTGGTAAAGATAAAACTTACCAGACTGTCGCGTAGCAATTCGAGAAACTCGTGAAGCGTAGCCTGTTTTCGAACGCGAAATACTCGATAGAGAGCACGTTCCGGATCGTAGAGATCGTTGCCCTGGTGACCGTCAAAGCTATCCTCGAGAAGAACGTTGACGGTCATATACAAGTATGCCTCGGTTCTTTCCTTTCTTCGAATTTGTTCCAGCCTCTTCTCCTCTTGTAGCCTCTCCACCAGCTAGACCAACAAAATTAAAATTATCCCCACGTTCATAAACGAATGGAACAAGTCTTAATTTTTTCGTTCTTTTTTTTTTTTTTTTTTCTTTTTCTTTGACTTGTTGCTCGATTCGTATATCTTTTATTGAGCTCATCGATAACTCGATCTCTCAATCGCGTGAGATTTTTTCTTTATCTCCGTTCGATTCCGGGTGTAAATATTGGAGGAAATAAACGATTTAACGCGTTTTCTCATGTTTTTGCGTTCGAATAATTTTAATTTTGTTCATCTGCCGCAACGCCGACCAACGTCTCAATCGTGATTACAAAATAAAAATTATTCAGCACTACTCGATAACGTTTCCACAGCCCCTGGAACATTTAAACGTTCGTTCTCTCACTCTCTCTCTCTCTCTCTCTCTCTCTCTCTTGCCATTTCCTTGTGAAACGCGAGAATCCACCGGGAACACCGTCCAAACATTCCAAAAGCCGGTGACAGCGATTATCCTCCGAAATTATTTTCCATCCAAGAAATATAACCAGAAGCGATTAAATACGAGGCAACATATAACTCCGCATCGTGAAATCCATATGCTGAATAATTATTATTCCGTTATTATTCACTCTACAAAGTACCATGGAAAAAAAAATTGCGCACGTCGTAGTTTATCTCTTTTTTTTTTTCTCTCTACTTTCTATGTAAAATTATGAATTGCAAAGAAAAAAGAGAAAGTAGGGACTGTTTCGATCATTGGCTCATTTTTTTTTTTTCTATTTCTCGAATATCCAACGTTTTTATTATCCATCATTGATCTCGGTTTTGTATTTTCTTTTATATATAAAATAGTGGTATAGCATTCAAAGGGATCTCACGATATTACAGCCATTATAAATTATTTTATTCTATTCGACGATACTTCGTAAAATCTTCACTCTTTTCGCTCTCTCTCTCTCTCTCGCTCGCTCTCTCACTTCTCGTTCTCTCTATTTATTAATATGTAACAACAAATAAATAGATAAGCATCTGTTAATACTTGTATTCACTATGTCAACACTGAAGAATTTGTTGTTTTTCCATGATTAGTGTCTCGTCTCGTCGTGTCGTTGAATTCGCGAGTCCGAAAAAAGACCCGAAAGGTCCGAACCCAAAAGAATTTAATAAAATATATTGATTTTCTCAATCTTCTGCGCAATAAAGTCGTGAATTTCATTCAAATATCTTTCTTTCCTAGCGAAATGATAAAAAAAAAAAAAGGTCTCTAATAAATATTCCATCGTAGAAGACAAGATCGGGAAGCAGTTAGTCGCGCGATAAAAAACGTTTCTTTACTTCTCGTCTCCCCGGCTCGTCCTTGTTGAATATTTTTCATTATTCGTTTTCCTAATAATAATCAGCGACAGCGCGACTCGATCTACAAATATCCTTTTAATCGTTAATCTTGATTCGTTTCGTGGAAAAAATAATGTGCCCAAAAGTCGGATATGCCCGGCATCTCCGAGGCTGAAAAAATTTACCGAACAATTGACTATTTTACAATTATGCAGTGTTCGTCGCGCACCCGTTTCACCGTCTTACGGGCAATCAATTTCGTCGCTAAATTCGCATTAAAAAAGCAATTATTCGCGATATTGCCTATCCGCGCGTTACGCAACATTTTTACACCTTTAATTTTGTTATTTTTACAAACCGCGTCGCGAATTTTCTATAATGTGGATAACCGAGGATTTTCTTACGATATTGAATAGGCGTGTCGATTTTTCGTCCTGTTTTCCCGCGCCCGCTGAACATGATTGAGTATTTTCGTTTGCGTGATTTTTTCATACCGATTTAACACGTTTCAGGAAGTCAATGATGATTTTTTATTATTATTTCGAGAATCCGAACGATCTTGGATTTTTTTTTTTTTTACTTAATTCCGTACCCACTTTACCGAATTTTGTCGTTTTTCCGTTTTTTTGTTTCGTTTAGTTTCAACGCTTTGGTTAAAAGTCGTGAATATAGAGATTTGGATTTCGTGGATTTTGAGTACTCGGGCGAAGATTTGTTATGTCGGTATCGCGATTGTCTCTATTCGCGTCAGTCGCGTCTTTGTCACGTTCGAGATCGCACAATTCCTGGGAAAGTTCTCTTTGTAGGACGTTTCTGACCTCTTGAGGTATGTCCTCTTCTTTGACCTCTTGCAGCACATTCTCGAGCTCCGAATTTCTTATGTAGACCAACATGTAAGCGTTCGTGCAATGTTTCACCGCCATTGACATGTCCTCGTCCTGTCCCCCGTAATTGTGCTCGATCGCTTCCTGCTTAGTGCATCTCGACACGACGTCATCATCGAATTTGCACCACTGCGCGAGTATAAATCAAAAATCTCATGGTTAATATCCTTCAAACTGTGGCTCAATTATTTTCACGCGGAATCGCCATAATTTTTACCTTTCCATCACCGGCTGGGTTGATAAAAACGACGTAATGACCACCGTGGTTGTCCCCACTGTGAACGAGAACCGCGTGCAAAGTGTAGTCCGCGTTAGTCGCCTCTTCCGCTTGCAAATAAGGGCCTAGACTTATTTTTTCATGAAACTCAAATCTGCAATGAGAAGCGAAAAAAGTGGACGATTTTTTGAATCACGTCGAGTCAAGGGGAAAAAAAAGGTCAAAGGGCGAAAATAAAAATTACCTGTCGTTGAACTTGACGGAACAATCCGTGACGGGGTCGTACTGAAATCGCATGAGATGGAGATGCAAGACCGGTGGGAAAGCCTGAAAAATGACACCTTTCTCGGCCTCTTGAAGCCCGTGCTCACCGGCGTCGTACTTGTTGTCGCCGTCCAATATTTCCGTACTGACGTAATCCCGAAAAGACTCGTAAACTGTTGGACAACGAAATCGGAATTTACAAAGCGTAAGAACAACGAGTTTTTCAGGAATTGGTGAAAGCAGGACTCACTGTTCTTCTTGCCCTTGATGTTGAGCTGTATATCGTAAAAAGTTTCGACCCTGTTTGAGGTGTAATCGATATTTTTGCATTTTATGAAGGAGGCCATTTTTCCTTCGAACAATTTAGGCACGGTACCCTCGACGCACGTGCCCTTCATTTTGCTCTCGAGTTTGTCGAGGAGAACGCGCAAGAATTCTTGCACGTCGTGCTGCATAAAAGAATCGAGAGTTTCCCAGCCGAAACTCTTGGTGAGTTTCTTCGTGCCGACGGGCTTGTCGCAGAATTGCAACTCGTGGAAAACCCTCTGGAGCGCGAGGGCAACGCTCTTGCTCGAGTCATCGCTCTCCGTTGGCATTTTGTAAACGGCTTTGCGCAACTGAATGTCAAAAAAAAAATAACAAAAAAAAACGAAAATTACTGAAGAATGTTTTTTCCTCTGGGAAAAACTCGAGTTTTTTCGCTTTTTTTCGTCTTTACCTGATTCGTGAAGTAAAGAGTCTGCAGCAGTGAGTTCATGTAGCAAGTTGCGCCTTGGTTTTTCAGTCCAACGTAGCCGGTGTGTTTCTTGCTGTCCCAGCTAACGCCATGAGGAGCGTCGGCCACAACGTGAACCTAAAAGTTGGAAAAAACATGGTTGCAATTGTAATATGATTGATAAAAGTGGATCCGATCAGTTGCGTAATTCATGAAAAGCCCTTTTCTATCCCACAGACACGAGCAACATCGAGCAGATTGCGATAATCTTCGAGTCAGCTGGATTTTCGTGGTAAGTATTGATTTCGAAGCCTTACACAAACACGATACACTAAATAATATACTTCTCGACTTGCGCTACATATTTGCCTCACATTCCGCAACTTTTTTCCGGCCAATCGTTTCAAGTTTATATTTTTTTACTGCCCGACTCAGTTACGAATTGGTAAATTAGTTTTTTATTAAATTTCCCACCTCAAGCGTGATCGAGTCGTCCTTGATGTATCCCTTGTCCGGGTCTAGAACATCTTGCCAGAGCATAAAGTGACTGAAGCCCCAATCGTTCTCTTTGTTGTAGAAAAGATGCTGTATTTCTAAAAATCAAGAGAACCAAAGGAAAATAAATAATGTTCTGGCGATTTTCAATGGAGTCGCGATCGGGGTCTCGAAGAACGAGAATTAGTAAAAACGGACTATTTGCATAATGTTAATTGAGAGTCGGAATGGACGTTTAGAATTGGCGAATCATCCAACTATTGTTATGACGTAAACAACTCACTTCTGCTGAAATTTTCTTGTCCCTCTTTGCAGGAGAGAAGTCGAAGTTCGGCAACGGCGTAACAACTCCATGAAGTCGATTCGCTTTCGCCGTTGCATTGTAGGAAGAATCCCAATGATCGTTGAGGCTGTCTATCCTGAGTCTGACTGGAACGCGGCATAACCATTATTTTCCATGGTAAATTTCGCACGTAACACGGCGGCGACAGTTGCGAATCCTTCAATTTTGACAAATTTTCCACTGTGTAACGAAATGTCGCTTCGGATCTTGCCTCGTCTGAAAATAATAACAACATTATTCGTCCTTGTCCGCAAAAAAAATCTTTACTTCATTACGAATCCGACGGAATAAAAATCATTCGAAAAAAGAGGAGAAAAATGAAAAGTACAAAAAGCTTATTTATATGCTCGACGAGTCATGCCGGCATGTGCGAACTTGGATATTTTTAGAAAGTCCCGTTACAGATATAGAAAGTTTGGAAATGTGCGGATGTTGTGAGTTTACTCTGCAAGCGTTCGGCATGTTTACCGCGACGCGAAAGAACCATTTTTTTTTCTTCAGAATTCAGTCGCTTTTTTTTGCGCCTGGACTATTATTTTACTGGCCTCAAATATCTATGAAACGACGAAACAACTCTCGTACCTTCTTCCATGTCTTGATCTTGGCCGAGGCACGCCGTATCCGCGAGTTCTGCAAATTCTGGTTCGCCGTTTATAGGACGTTGTTCCGTGCCGTCGCCCCCACCTTCGTTCGGAGTTTCTGCACAAATTAACCACAAAAAAAATGTTATTTGACTAAAAGTAATTCATTGATTTCCCATCTCTGTGGCAAGTGCGGAAAATTTTCAACGTGCAACGGATTGGGAAATATTTCGAATCGGCGGATTTCCCAAGCGCATAGAATTCCGAGCGGATAACTCTTCCGTTGCTTACAAATTTGTTTGCGAACGTATGAAAAACTAAGCGACTTTCATTGTCCTGAAATTTCAGACATTCTGACAAATGGCTTTTTTTTTTTTGCCTCTGCCAAGACTCAATCAGCCACGCTTGAAGCTGTCTATCTTGACACTCCGAATGAAAAAAAAAAAAGAACATCTATCTAGAAATTCATGCGGCGTTGATATTTTTAATTATACAATCATGCGCCGTGTGAAGTTGGGCGCATTCAGAAAAATTCTGTCCATTCACCGGTGCCGCCTTCGCATCTGACGTGCAAATAAGGACTCGTTACCGATACGCTATTAGCAATCGGTAATCGCATTGACTAACAATTTGATTGTTTTAATGATTTTCACGAGTGGCATATCGGATTATGAAATATAACGGAATTCGAGTCGTCATTTATTGTTTCTAACCAAACACTTTAGAGAAATTACGTTTCTTCCCGGATTTATTGAAATTTTTTTATTTTGACCGAAAATATGCCGAAAAAATTTCACTCCCTCGATAAAAATAATGGAATTAGCTTGATCCAGATAATTAATCGTGTTTTTCGTGAATGAAAGGATGAAATAGGGGAAAGCATTGGAAAGGATTAGTACGGATAGACGAAGCCAATATGGCGTGTGAATGCGATTTGAGTTGCGAGCGCATAGTGAGAAAGTATAATAACGATTGATTTACCTTCTTGGGTATCCATGTCCTCAAATTCATCGACATGCACGAGGGTAAGATTAAGATGCTTTAGGTTATCGTGATCGTTGACGTGGTTCATCGCGACACCGATGTTGATGGTCGTTTTGTCGGCTGCCTGTACCTCGCGGACGACACGCGCCGACGAGGTTATATCACTAACGATTTCTTTATTAGTAACAACGGTCTCGTTAACGGAACTTTCGTTATTATCACGATTCACTATTTTCTTGCACGTATCCACCACCGCACTATTCACTTTTTGCGATTGTTCGTATTGTTGTTGTTTTTGTTGTTGCTGCTGCTGCGAGTCCTGCTGCGGTTGTTGTTGTTGTTGTTGTTGCTGCTGCTGGTGCTGCTGTTGCTGTTCTTGTTGTTGTTGCAATTGGGTTTGTTGTGATTGACCTCCAAAAATAATGATTTCGTTGCTAACATCGATTTCTTCAGTTAATCTTTTCTTGATTCTGCGTTTTTGATGGTACATCGATGCGTCGCTTGTGTTCGAAATACCGTGGTGGTAAGGGGTCTCGCTGGTGGTGCTGCTGCTATTGCTGCTGCTACGAAGAGACGGCGACGTCGCTTTACCGCAAGACGACGACGTTTGGTACTTACTTGCTATTCGCCCAATTTCTGCGGCCGTCTAATGCCCCGCCGACTCCGGGGACGCCCACTTCATATAATCCACCCTTAATTTTAAACTCAACTATTATTCACAATAACTTTAAACGGCATCCATCTGCCTCCGAGCGGAAAAAGTAACAAAAAAACAGCGAGTCGTTGTATTTCTTTTCCCGTAAACTTCTCGCGCGGGGATGCACGTTTTTTTTATTTTCTTTCGCCACAACACGAATTGCCGAATCTCTCACAAACGCGCGCGACCAAATACTGTATTTGTGTGGGTGTGCGTGCGTGCCTGTCCGCGTACGAATGTACGTATATTTTTCCTGCTGCACTCTGCGATCGGTCGGTGCTGCTGCCTGCCTGCCCGATCACGTCTGCCAACCCGAAAAATACACGCGCCGCGGAGAGGGAAGAGGCGTTGCGTTGCGTTCAAAGGACGGCGTGGCGGCGGCAGTGGCGGCGGCGGCTTGGTGAGGCCAGGAGTGGGGCAGAGTAAAAACAAAAAACACCACCGTCGCACCAACGTTACGAACGATCGAGTGCGGAGTGAGTGCTGTATTGGGGTGTCACGGCGGCGCGCGCGTATGATCGCGCAGGACGGAAGGGCGGGGAGGGGTGGGAAATAGGAATAAAATTTACTATACACAACTGGTATAGTGCTTTTATCGAAGATCCAAATGTTATTACAGGTTATTTTTCTCCATAAAATAAACAACACAAAAAAAAAAACAAGAGTATCTTTATTTTCTTGATTTATTGCGACTATTTATTGCGGGAGGGCGGAGAGGGAGGGGAGGAAAAAGGAAAATTTCTCCACACAAAATTATCAACCCCTTTCCGTATGCCCGCGATCCGTCTTTGTACGTTTTTTTTATTCCTAGAATTTTTTTGCAAATGTTTTTCCGATTCGTGCACTCGCGCGCTTCGATACGTGTCTTTCATCAATACATATACTCGATTCTATTTCCCGGCACAAATACACACTTATGCACGGACACGTTTCTCGTGACACAATTAATTATCCGAGCAGCAGGGGCCACAAAAAGACTATTTTACACCGGATTTATGATGTAGTACCTGGTGGTGCGCGACAATCTCACTTTTTCCTCTCTTATTCTCAGTCTTTTTCCTTTCTCTCATTCGCTCGCGCGCCCTCTCTCTCTCTCTCTCTCTCTCTCTCTCTCTCTCTCTCTCTCTCTCTCTCTCTCTCTCTCTCTCCCTCTCTCTCGTTCTTCTTTTCTCTCTCTCTCCCTCTCTCACATTCGTGACGTTTCGCGTTTTGAGCGTTTTTACCACAAATCCCTTTGAGATCACAGAGATTCTCCTCGACCGGCTTTTTCAGGATATTATTTTACCAATCGAGATACGAGCCCCCCGCCCCCCGAACAGGATACTCTATCCGCCCCGTTTACCTTTCTCTTAGTATCCCGCTCTCTCCCTCTCTCCGGCGTAGTTGATTTTCTGGTTACCGGAAGTCTAGGAAGAACGTGCGAAAATCGCGTTCACGCGATTTAATAATGCTCCTGCTACTCTCTCTCTCTCTCTCTCTCTCTCTCCCCCCTCTTTTTCTTCTGGTATTCCGTCCTCTCGTTACATGTATTAAAAAAAAACACCTTTACGCGAAAATAAACAAAATGGCGACGAGCTGCAATCGCCCTCGCTGCGCTGTCTCGCTGAAAGCTCCCATGGAGACTAGAGAACGAATTCGCCAACTATGGCTTTTCAATGGACATCATCGCGGCGATGCTATATGTTGATCACGAAATTATTCTACACGTACCTACATTGCATATAGCACATCATACGGCATACACAACGCGTTGAGCGAACGTATACGGTATATGTACGCCGGTAAAGCATACGAAACTGCTGCGATTGCGAAGCGGGAACTTCAAATTTTTGCACAGAAATGTACGCGCAATCTCATTTTTGGTGTTAATTTGATGACCGATGAAAAACAAATTATGCTGCATGTAATTCAACATGTTTCTCATTAAATCGTTCTTCAAATAAGGATTTCATAAATATTTAATCGCAATTAATGCTCGATGATAGCCAGTTGGGGTGGTCCTCGCTCGAGGCAGCACCGATCGAGCAAATCGCCGTCTTCTAGGGAAAAATGGTGAAAAACTCGATCGAATTAAGGAGGGTGAAATTTTTAACCAGCTAGTTTGGATCATAACATGGCAATGATTGCAATCGCGTCCGCCGTCGAACACAATCGTTCCGGTACGACTAACCAGGCGAACTTGCGTCAAAAGTGTTCGGCTTTCCTCCGGCCGATTCAATGATTCCGGTAGCCACGTAATTTATCTTACTACTCCAAAAAATTGCTCAATGACAGAGAATTCGAACATCGCTGAATTTGCCCGACGTCCCGCTGATAAATCCGACAGAATGCCGCACTTTGTCGGTTCGCGAGACGAGACGGTAAGCGCGTTTATTTGAGGTTACGTTGATAATATTATTTCCACATCATTTCGCTTCTCTCGGTACACGAAAAAATTGGAAAATATTCTTCTGCCCGTTTTACACTACAAACGCTAAATTCTCACGACAACAAAGCTGAAATATCATCAACGAATAGATCGAAACAACGATCCTTGTCAACCAAATCGTTGGTTAATTTTTATCCAAGCGGACCGTGTATGACCTTCCACGTTTTGGTTTCCTCCTCAGAGTCAAACGATGTCGGACGTAACGTCGGACTTTGCGAGCTTGAGGGTTTCGGCGCTTCGTAAAGCCTCGCGAATTTCCAGCTCCGTGGACAAAGTAACAATCGGCCCGGCGTGCAAAGACGTCAACGACGATACTTTGTGCACGGAGAATCTTGAAAACGAGAGAAACACGTATAACATAGCGGCGGTTGAAAAAGAGTCAAACGCTCAAGCGTGTCTGAAGAAGAACATGGGAAATTCGACGCGAAGCAGCATCACGTTTTCGGTGAAGAAAATACTTTTGGAAAATGAGATGCAGCGACGGGAAGACGTTCGTCGAGCGATAGATCGGCGACGACGTCACATGGAAGAATCTGAAAGAGCGCTACAAGCGGAAATTGAAACGATGCAGCGGATCTTGGCGGTGAAACGCGAGTACGAAGAGGCCAGGGAGTTGGAGCTAATGGAAGCGGAGGAAGAGCGTCTGGCGCAACAAAACGAGATCCGAAGGCGACACGAGCAGCAATTACAGGCGCAGAGAATGCAAGAGCGAAAAGAAAAGCTGGAGCGAGAGGCGGAGGAACATCGAAAATGCCGAGAACGCGAGGAAATGGTCAATTGTATCGGTTCTCTGCGAACGAGCTTTCGCGAAAAATGTCGCGACATCGGGAATCTCTCAAAAGCTTGCAAAGATAGACATTCGGCGGCACAAACCCTCGCCCCTCTCGCCATCAAATGGAAGGAACTCGGTGTGGAAATGGAAGCGATTAGCGAGAGAGCCAGAGTCAGTGGAAAACGTTAATGAATTATTGAAAAATTTGTGTTTTTTTTCCATTTCTAACAATCTAATATCGATTATTCTTCTTTTCAGTCTGGGGAAATAACGATGGCGGATTTAACTTTGGCCGAGAACATTGTCCGACAGAGCGAGGAAGTCTCGAACGCTTGCAAAGCCGAAATCGGTAAGTACGGCGGCCTCCCGGATCCAAATTGTTGCCTCGATCGATATAAATAATTTGTATACTCTGTAGCGCGCATCGACGCCCTCTACGAGGAAGAAATAGCCCGGCGAACGGAAGCGATGAGGCAGGCCGAAGCGGATGTCCGTACGGTAATGGCCCATCCAGGAGAATTGACCAATAACGAGTTACACCGACAAATCATTGCGGAACTCGTTGCTTCGCAAACGGATTCTCCTGGTCGCGCAGAGTCCGAGGACGCAACGTCGACGCCGACGACGACGACGACGACGACGACGACGACGACGACGACGATCGTAAAGCCGTCGAGTAATGGTGAACCCGTCGGCACGGCACTCTTGGCTACGCCCGAAGATTCAAATTCGAGAATCGCGCAAGTCGGCGGAACAGCCTCGGATCCTCCGTCGTCGGTTGACAACGCGACCGGTAACTTTTTTTCCTCATTTCTCTCAATAAATATAATAATGACGATATTTATTTGAGGAATTGTGCTTTTTTTACAGAAGAGAGCGACGGTCCAAACTCGGACTTTGAATCGCTCCAATCGTATATGAAAATCCACGTATTTTTGACAAACTACATGGCATCATATCGAGAACTGGCTCAAGCGAGTTCTCTGAAAAAGTTTCGTTTCGAGTGTCAAAAAGCGATAAATATTCCGGTCAATGCGATATCCGGAGTGAACGCTTCGCATTTGAAGGAAAAGTACGAAACGTTGAAGGGTCTTCTGATGGGAAAATCCTCGCTCAACATTAGCCAGCATCCGCAAGGTGTAGCTTTCTGCAAAGACATACTCGCGAAAAAAATTGTGGTAAGTTTATTTCTCGACGGCGACGGAAAGAAAAAAATGACAAAATTGCTGAATATTTTTATTTGTGTCTCGCAGAGTCAGGGCGAAACGTTGATATCGAGCAAACCGGAAATGGCTTTTCCCGTTGCCTCCGTTGCCGTTGCCCTGTGGAACGATTATCCAGACTTTGGAGAACTCCTACTGGCCCATCTTGGCCGCGCCTGTCCTTACATTCTCCCGGTCTTTTTGCCTCATCTCCAGGGACAAACGAACGAAGAATATTACAGATCGCTCGGTTACAAATATACCGACGATGGGAATAAGTCGGTACCCGAAGAGCTGGACAAATATCTTACCCGAATGTCAGGACTGGTCAGACTTTACGCCTCGATAATCGTAACTGCACAAAGAAGAATAGCCAACAAACCTCATCCTCATGGAATAAAAAACGCATGGCGATGGCTCGCTGTAACGCTCAATACCGGTCAGTCCAATTTCACCCTCGAGCCCTAAAAACATTTCAATTTCAACTAAATATTGATAATTTTACCGATTCCAGAACCGCGGCTCGATCTCTCGGACGTTTGCGCAACCGTAATCCTGGATATGCTCGAAGTAGCCGGTAATTCTTTGTGGCAGGCGTATCCGCGACAATTTCCAAAGATATTAGTCGTACTCGCGCAACACTATTATCCACAGATGCTAAACGTCGCAGGAAGCGGTGGAGGACCAATGGCTAGACTCGAACAATTCATCAAGGATTGCTTGACTAATAAATCCGTGCCACCGCCCAAGGGACAATTGCCCCCGAATTTTTGGTGAATCGCCAAAACCCCGAGAAGCATTCTTCAAAAATGACAATACGATAGGTACGCGGAACTTTTATTCAATTTCCGGCTCTCGTATTATCGCCACTTTCAGAGGCGTACAATAAAAAAAATGTAAATAACCGGAGAATGGAGATTCATCCCAAAAACAAAAAAATAAATCGGCGCTCGTTTGGGTTCAATAGTAAGGCACGCTCGTCACGACGGACTTGAGATCCTCGCGATCGTAACGATCCACGTTGTACTCGGCAAAGCCCAAAACACCGAATTCTCCGAGTCTCTCCGTCCACGCATCATCGCAAGCGGCTCTCAGCAAACTCTCCATTATTGTTTTCCGCATCGAGGCTGTAAACCAAATATTCGTCTTCATTCATTAGACAACAGAACAAACAAATAAATTCATCGAGCCCCCCCTTCAAATTTATAAATTATCCGATAACTTCGTAACGCGGCCTCATTCAATTAGTCATTAGTATTGTAGATATATCACTATTAATTATCCCTCATGGTATTAAAAACATTTTTAATCGGCAATTCTCATAATATCGTCCTGCTTGGCTCCTGAAAATCCTTTTCGCGTTCAATTCCTAGTTTTTTTTTTTATTTTTTTTTTTTTTATCAAGTTATTGCCACGTGAAGCAATTGAAATTCTTTTTTCTCCACATTCTCAAGTTTCGGCCTGGAAAAGTACGATAAAGTCATGACCCACTTTGTATTTTTTTGTTGAGCATCATACGATAAGGTGGTAAAGGCCCGAGAGTCTCCAAAACACAAACGGACTCGATGCCGGGTAAAGAGTGTTTGTGACAGCGAATAACCGGTGATTCCAAAACTGCGATTTCCGTCTGTTTGCCAGCCACCATTTGGAGCGCGGCTAATTGCGAGCCGGAATCTTTGAATCACGGTAATTTCCAGAATTATTTCGAGGCGCCTATTGATTTATGTCCGTTTATCAAAATTTGTGTTTTTTCTTTAATTTTTACCCAAAGTGTTGCCGAAGAAAGAAGGATTTTCGCCTTTGAGACTCAAGTGCTTAAATAAAAGGGCCGCCGCACCAACAGTCTTTCTTCGATCGGGCACGGCGCATCTGTAGCCGCGCAAATCGATGATTCCCTGATCAACAATCAACAATGACGAGTGAAAATAAACAAAAAAAATGGCAAAATTTATCGTCATCGTAAAAAAACGAAGAATCAGGAGTAAAAACCTCGATATTTCGCGCGCAGTCCTGAGCGACGACAACGTCGACGTAGACATCGGGATTTTTGTTTGGATTCAAACGATGCTCGAAAACAAAACTCACCGGAAGCAGAGAACCTTCCTCCCAATCGTCGCCGACCGGCAGGAAAGCTGAATAATCGATGAAAGAAAAAATTCGATAGTTTCCGAGCAAAAAAAAAATTTTTTACTGAAATTGATGGAAAAGCAAAAATTCTCTCATCCTAACCGACATCAACAATGCTTTTGGCGACCGATCGATTGGGACGAGCTTCGTGAAGAAGAACGACCGGTCGCCCGGTGACGGTTTCGATTATCTCGCCGACAATTTCGAAGAGAGAAATCGGTAGTGAAGGGACCAAATGAGTGGCAAGCACGAGAGGCGGTTCATCAAAATTAGGCAATCCTCGGCATATCGAACCGGCTCGTCGGGGCACAGCGACGTTCGGAGAAATCTGTTGAAAAAACACACACACACACACACACACACACACACAAAGCTCATCAACCCAGACGAATGAACTTTTTTTTTTTTTTCTCAGATCGCAGCATAACTCACGTTCCCGGGCCGTTGGCCGATCGAATCCAGCTGATGAATCGTCGTAACTATTGGCGGAGTTAATTCCATCGAAGAAGAATTTTTCCCGATATCTGCCATTTTTACTTTCGAACATGCCGAACCTTCGAGCGGAGTAAATTTTTCGTGTTGTTTTGCGCCGGCCGGCGGCGTCGATTCCGTCTCCACGCCAGCAACAAAATCACTCATTTTTTCGATTATTTCGACATTTTCTTCTTTCGAAGTTTCCGCCATATCTTTTTTCGGAGCAACGCATTTTTCGACTTTTCCCTTCGATGCCATTTTTTCTTCGATGCTATTTCTTCGAATCGATTTTATTATTTGGCAGCTGTGGCAACCGTACACGAAACACGAACTCTTTCCAACGGCTCTGACTTTATCCGAGCTCCGGTTTCTCAAGGAGTCACTCTCGCTCTGACAATTATTTGTCTCATTCTCTTTGGCGATAACTCGTCATTTTAAAAAACTTATTTTTATTTGTTTTCAGTATTTGGTAGCGCGTGGTTTATCTTCATTCGACAAGCGCGTGATAACTGCGTGAACGACGACCGTTCGAGAGCGTTGGAATCTTCTCCTTCCCTTTGTTCAGATGCAGGCGAGAAGGAGTAAACACGATGCCGAGGAATTCAATCGTACAAATAACAAACCGGATCAAAGTTTGGTTGTGTGCGCGACGATGGTAAACATTACAACATCCTACGAAGCGCAAATTGAAAATTTCTTTTTTCCACGCATTTATTTTCTTCCCTGGATTAAAATCGAAAACTTGGTTTTTTTTTTTTTACAACAGGAAGGCCCTCAAGACGTTGTCGATACGACAGTTTTCTTTTCCAGCAGCTGATCGTGTTTCGGAGCAACAGGAGCGAGAAACAGGGTCGGGAAAAAATTGATCGACGCACACGCGGTCGTTAACGTCGAATTATGCAAACGGACGAAAGTCCCACCGACCAGGTTAAAATGCTTAAATGACAATACGGCCGATGAAGACTTCGCCCGGGCGCATAATTCAAAAGCGAAATAACCGCTGCTGCTCCAAGTCTCTATAGTGTCGGATCGGTAATGTTTTAAATTATCCAGGCGCCAAATCCAGGCGAGTTATCGCGGATTCCCGTTCTCCGCCGCGAGACCGTCGCACGTAACGCGAGAAAAGGAGAGAGGGCTACGGACACATTCCCCCTAAGTTTCCGCGTTCCAGAACATCGCGAGCTTCTTTTTCTCGCTTGCAATAACCAAGACCCGACGATGACGTCACGACCCATGGGTTCGCAAGTCCAAAAATCAGTATCTCATTCATCATGCTCATCTCTTTTATCATGATAATTAAGTTGCATCTAGTAACTTATGAATACAAACAAATATCGTCGATAAAATTTGGAAAAACGTCGTTTTTGCTGTCATTGTCGCGTCATTCGAATCGGATCTCAAAAAAATTCTTGCAAAGCACGTGTCATCGGCTAAAAAATAGAATAGAATTGAAAACCCGGTTTTACGTTCAGGCGTATCATCATTATTTCGAGAGTTAAATAAGCATAATAATTTATTCCGTGGATATATATATTCATCGATGATAATCGTTTGGTGGCCGAGACAGGACTTTGTACCGGCGATATCTGGGTGTCCTTTGAGCGAACGATGCGCTCGTTACTCAAACGTCAAACGATAGCATCGCGACGATCAATTCCGCGACGATTCTTTTGATTTTGTATAAAAAGAACATTTTTTTTTCTTCAATCGTTCCGGCTGATTATGAAAATTGTCCGATTCGTTTTGAAGGTCACGATATCCGGTTATAGCGGAGGGAGCGCGTGCGCGAGAGAGAGAGAGAGAGAGAGAGAGAGACGCGGAAGAAGAGTCAACGTGCGACGATGAAGGCGTTTACCGGAACCGGCAAGTGGGTCATTCTCGTGTGTCTTTGGTGATAAATGCCGGACGCGCGCGTGCAGGCCCAACGAGTCGCGAGAATTCGCAAGACCGCGCGTAACAAATGCGATTTAAAAAATGTTTGGTATCGATAAGGACGAGGAGGTGCGAAACGATCGCCGTTTGCAGAAATAATAAATAATAAAAGGAACGGGGCACGCGGAAAGATAAGTCCGAAGGGGCTATGCGCGCGACAACGGACACCGAACAACTGGTGGGCCTCTTTGAGCCGCAAAGCCCCTGTGTGTCTCGGTCCCCTCGAGACTCCGGCGAGAGCGAGAAAGAGCGGCGGCGGCGGCGAGAGGCGAGCGTATCTCTCGCGAAGCGAACGACCGAGACGCTCGAGATTCTCTCGACGATTCCCTTCTACGACTAAAACATACGCCCGGGGATACGTTATACGTCGCGCTTCTTCCTCATTATTCTTCTTTTATTTGATGGAAGAACTAATCGACCCGCGGAATTCGCCAAATATTCAAATACCATGTCCTTTTAATTCGTTTTTAAAAACAATCGGCTTTCCAAGAATTTCGACTGTTAACAAAAAAAAAAACAAACCGATTGGCTAAATTCCTGTTCCCCTTCAGGAAACATACACAGTCCGAATACGAAATAGGATATACGAACAAGATTCGTGACTCGGTGCGGTGAACGGCTCGCGTGAATGACGTCAATCTTACTCGGTATCGCAATCATCGTGTCCTCTCGCTCTTGCTCTCTCTCTCTCTCTCTCATTCTCTCCGGCGATCGCGCTCACTCGGTTCCTCGATTTTTCAACCGCGAAACCACACAACATTTCTCACTTTTCCTCGCATATCCGGAAATTTTTCACCGGACGTGCCGTTTTTCCGTACTTTTACCATTATTTTTATTGCGATTGCGCGATTGCGATGATGAGTTATTCGCCGATGACGTTATCGAGCGGATGAGTCGTCGTGAGCGAGCGCGAGTGGTGCGTTCGCGTCGTGCGATTAGTGACCGCGCGAGCGGGGAAAGAAAAAAAATCATTTGAAAGTCGATTCGTAATTCGGATGACGGAAACAAAAGGAACGCGATCGCCTGCGGCCACCGCCATCACTCCATTATTTCGCTAAATACATACACGCGCGTTACTCCGGCCAAACTTCAACTTTTTAGGGCCAAAGTGTGTCTATACATATTGGAGGCATTCGTCAGAATATGGGCGTATATGCGTGAATACTTTATGAGGCAAATACTCTTTGGAACGATTGAAACATTAAACTCGTTTGAACGCGGAGCCGTAGAAAGAGGGAGAGAAAGCAGCTTTGGCCAAAAAATCAAATAAAATCAAATTGTAAAGTGATTTTTATCGATTTCTTTGAGTAAATATTGCAGGCGGCCCCTGCTGCGAGTTCGCGAAGCGGATATGAAAGAAATTCGGTCAAGTTGAATGGAGGAAAGAAATGTATGGAATGTCGGGATAGGAAGAATGCGAAAGGAGGATAAGAAGAAATGTTAATCGATTATGAGGAAGGTAAAGTGGAATTGCGTGGAAAAGACGGAGGCGCAACGACCTCGGATAAACGGCGCGGAGAAAGATGGGCGCGCGCGTGTCTATTACGGATGATCGCGGAACAGAGTCGCGTCTTCGCCGGCTCGTTGCTGGAATTTGCCGCGCTCGTCAACGCGGGCGCTCACATCGTTGCTGCGGCGGTGGCAGCGGCACCGAAGAAACGACTACTCGTGGCCAAGGTCATTGATTCCTTCCATTAAATGTGGTTCCGGCTTGGTTTATGGGCCAAGTTAGACGTACCGCCGTACCCCGGCCCCCGGCCGCCGCGAGTCGATGACTCGCTCTCTCGCCAGGCTCTCACGGTTCGTCCTCCTCGATCGCTACGACCAGCAGCGAGAAACTCGTTTTTCGTGCTCGAATAAAAATTCGTAAAACGCTATTGCGCCGAATTTCTCTCCGCAGGACAATGACACGCGCGCCGCGACCACGAATTTTAAACCTTTCAATCCCGAATTTTATTTCCTTCACTTATTGCCGGACTTATTCTCGCAGAGCGAAGAAAAAATAATATAAAAAAAAGCATCATCTGGATCTTTCATTTTCGCTGTTTTATCAATTTTTTTTTTTCGCCCCAAAATGAAAATAAGTTTTTATATACCTATATTTTTCGACAGAGGAATACACGCCGCGGTGTATTCTTATCATCGACGCTCGCGCGAGATAACTCTCGTTAGCGCACGGCCTCGAACGACCTTGAAGCATTCGACCCCATTGGATCCGGTGGTTGACCGTCCCCCGCGCTCGCACATCGCAATCGTGCGAGCATGCAAGATTGCGCTCGCATATCGCCTATCGAGAGATTTAGGTTGGAACGTGACACGCTTTCGTTCGGTGCACGCACGCTACGCTTCCGCCATATACTAATACGTACGCTTCGCGCTCTCGACGTTTTTCCATTGCCCACCAGATTTATAGCGGCTTTGCAAATTCTCAAAGTCCATTCCAAATGCCAATCATTCTGCATTGCAAAGTTCATCGCGCAGTATCCTCAAAGATTCCGCCACAGGCACCTGCCTTACTAACCGCGCTGCGGAAACGCGGACCTTCGTAGTTCTCCGATTCGCCATTCTGACGTCGCAATCTTTTTTTTTATCGCTCTACCACGTGCTTTCATCCGTTTCATCCTGAAACTCGCTCGCGCAAAAAAACTTAATACTTTCGAAAATCTCGTTTTTTTTTTTTTCGTACAATCGAGCAAACATGAAAACCTGTGGTGTCTGCAGTAAGGAAAATTCGAGCTACAAGTGTCCAGCCTGCAAACAGCCTTAGTAAGTTGTCTATTCTTCCAAATGTTTCAAAATACAAAAAAAGCGTAAATGGAAAGAAAAATAAACTACAAATGTGGCGTCTGAATTGAACAGTTGCTCTGCCGTTTGCTGCAAACTCCACAAGGAGACAAAATGCGAGCCACCTATGATCGAGCCGAAGGAGGTTAGAGGCCATGAAAAAAAATACGATTTCCCAACGGAAGACACGGTGGCGTTGGAAAAATTGCAACTTCTCCGTCACGACGAGCAAATCAAGAAATGCGTGAGCAATCGGCACGTCCGTGAAATCGTCGAATCTATTTTAAAGGACGAAGATCCCACGAGAGCGATCGCTCTCGCCATGACCGAACCGATTTTCGTCGAGTTGGCCGACGCATGTCTGAACATCGTCGAGCCGGCTCCCGCACAAAGATGAGCCTTTGCAGCGTCGCAACCAAATTCACCCACGATTCGACGACAAGAGGATTTTTCTTTCAGATTTTTTATTAATATACGAAAAACAAAACAGCTTGAGAAACGTCGAGACATTCTACAATTCGTCGTGTGCCGAATAGCCTTTGCCCGTCACGTACAATTCGAGGTCGTTCGGTACCGGAGAGCCATCGACTTCGGCACCCAGATGCCAATAACGTTTCCTCACGTAATGAGCAGCCATTTTGGGTTCTCTGGTCCTTGTAAAAATGCCTTTTTTGTTGCCACCCGCCCGAGTGTACGCTGCGAAAGAAAAAAACGATAAGACGGACGTCGACGGAGGAGAATAGTCGGTTTACTCACTTTGGGCGGTGCGGAAGTCCGCAAAGTTCCACAAAAACTCGCCGATGAAGAATCCTGCGTGTCGTAGACGATCGAAAGCCATAAAGTGCTTGGAGAACATCTCGGCTTGATACTCTTCGCTCCAGATGTATGAAGGAAGCTGCAAAAAGGTTAAAAGTTTGAAAAAGTTTATAGCCGGCAGAGTAAATGTTTATGAAGGAGAAACCTCGTGCATTCCGGCGATGGTATCGGCTCCGTATTCAAACATGATAATGGGTTTGTTGTGTCTCTTGTTCCACATGGTCGCCTCATTGACGAGATTATCGTAAATCATGTCGAGCCTTCCGGTGTTGCTGTACCACGAATTGTAACGATTGAACCCAACGACGTCGAGGAATTGACCGGCTTTGTCCTCCTGTTGGTCGTTCGAGAGGGAAAAAGAAACGTACAAGCGATCGAGAAGCAACGAGGGTCAGGAGGGAAAGAGCGCGTGGACTCACGTATGGACCCCGGCTGAGGGCAGCCGTGATTGGTCTCGTGGGATCAAGATTTCGAGTGTGCGAAGCGACTCTTTCGAAATAATCTTCGGTACCGGTGAGTTGCGATCGGGGCTCGTTCGCGATCGACCACATTATAACGGATGGCCGATTTTTGTCGCGCCTTATTAATTCCGAGAGAGAAGTTTGATGCCGAGTCAGAAGCTCCGACGAATAATTTTCAACGTCGACGGCCGGACATTCGTCGACGATGAGGATTCCTTGTCGATCGGCCATTTCGAGAACTTCGTCGCTGTACGGATAATGACTTGTCCGATAGGAATTGGCTCCGACCCACTTGAGCAGCTCGTAATCCCGCGTCATCGTAACGAGATCAAAGCCACGGCCTCGAATCGGTGAATCCTCGTGACGTCCAAATCCTCGGAGATAAATTGGTTTCTCATTGACAAGGACGCTAGTGTTGGTCCAACGAAGCGATCTAATGCCAACCGGAAGCCTGTAAACATCGTGTTTCGTCGAGTTCCGTCCTAATACCGAAACCTAGAGGGCACGCTCGTCAAATTAAAAACGTCATAAAAATAATAATTTATGATCTATTTTTTTTATTATTGATTATTATTTAAGACGAAATAATGTCGGAAATTAGCACCTCGAGCGTATAAAGATGTCCCGGTTCCGGGCGCATTCCTCTCGGCCACCACAATTTGGCATCGGGTATCCTGACGATCCCCGTGAAATCTTTAAACTTTTCTTCAATCACCGGGCGATCCTCGTCGTTCCTTCTCAACACGACCGAACAACTGGCCGTTTCGTTTTCATACGTGCCACCGGCGCGCACCGAATATTCGAGGATTCCTGTGTTTCCGGATATCCACGTCTTTACCGTAATGTCCTCGACGTAAACGCGCGGTTTCGTGTACAGCAGCACCGGCCTGAGCCACCACCAGAATCATCAGACAATCGTCTTCGCAAAGAGCGAGAAATAAAATAATTTCATCGAGACTCCAGACTCACCTGTGTATTCCGGCATAATTGAAAAAATCAAATGTATAAGTCTGGACGAGTACAGTTGTCCCGTTGTCGCTCAAAGACCGGACGATATTGCCCTGTGGAATGCTCGTCGACAACAAGCTGTTGTCAACCGCGACCGTAACACGATTTTTCGTTCCGTACAACAACCGCGAGCTGACCTCGGCTTCGAACGGTAAATGCCCGAATTCGTGGTTCGTCAAGAACTCGCCGTTCACCCACTGTAAGTCATTTTTCCCCCCATTATTTCGTTAATCTCGTTATTTCGCAATATTTTGTTTAATAATTTGTGCGGTTTGCAGATTTCTTAGCTTACCACTTGGGCGAGGTAATTGACGGAACCAAAATATAGGAAAACCCGCTGATCCGACCACCAGCTCGGCACGAAGAACGTCCTTTCGTACCAGACCGCACCGACGTGATCTCTCAGAGAGCGAGATGTCGTCACGTCGTTGTACGACGAGGGCACCGGCATTTGTCTCACCTCCACCGACTGGAACCCACAAATAATCATGATTCCTCTCTCTCTCTCTCTCTCCCAGCCCCGTTGTTGCGTTATTCGACTTTTTTACCTTCGATAAAGGCTCCCGAAACCAAAATTCTCGATGGCCTCGGAAGGAATCGCCGGACGGAGAAATCGCAAAATCCCAAAGTCCATCGAGAGATTTGATCTGTAAAAACCGCTCAAAGTTTAATCATCGAGGTCTCGAACGGACCGAAGGATATGAGTAACACTTGCCTCTCGGGATTCGCTCTCGCGGGGATACAAGAGTCCGGGCAACGGAGCGGGCGACGGCGGATTCGGTGTCCGGGCCGTCGAAACCTTCACGACGATCGTGTCTTCCTCTCGTCTGCCTGCATCCTCGATAATCTCGAGACTTTCGTAAAGAGCTTCGGCCTTTTCGACCACAATATCTGCCGTATCGTTAAAGTTTCGTTGATCAATGTCCGCCTGGCCGATCGATGACTCGATCGAGTTTCCAGCGAGAAGAACGAGCACGAGGAGAGTGCGGACAAGCTCAGCGGACATGGCTTCAATTTGCGTCTGCAAAATTAATCGCGGTCGATTAGAAAATCGGGAAAAAAGTTTTTACCGACTGAGTGACACGAGCGCATTATTTTTTTTCTCCCGCGCCGGCATTGACATTTGACCAAAAGTGCACGAAAGCAAAAAAAAATCATGCTGCGCGTTTCGAAATTTCTCGACAAGTGTAAGAAAGAGTGGTTTTTTACTCACACGGACGTTGTCAAGAGAGAGCCCTCTCTTACGCGGCCAAACAAGAAGAAAGCGGAGCGCGAAAATGGGCGAAAATTTGTCGAGACTCGGTAGCTCGCCGAGGGCGCGCGTTCCTCAGGGATTTTTTATTTCCCACGAAGCAAGGAAGATGTTCGCACATCGAGAGTCTCGGACCGACTAAAACAGCGGGACGTTGCTCGAGGACGTAACACCTATTCGTTCCGACAACTACGGGCTCGTACTCGTTTCACTCGGGTTCTCGTTGCCCAAGCCTCTGGTCAGTAGATAACGAGACAATCTTTATCTATAATTCGTGCTCGACTTTATTTTCAAAACAATTTTTATCATAATCTCCCGTCGGGAGCTATAATATTTGACCAATCAGTGTTTATCCAAGAGAATATATTCATCATGGTTTCGAGCGATGCTGACAAAAATCGAACGAGATGACAGGAAATCCGAGACGAGAAGATTTCATTGTTTTCCGATATTGCGAGCCCCAACGTTGATACTTTGTAATGAAAAGAGAGTTCTTAGCTATTTCGCGCCAATTGTCGTCGCGCAACGTCGACGTCAGAGTTAATTGGCGAAAAGGCGATTGACCCTCGTAAAAGAGAGAGGCCACGGAGGTCACCACCCTTCCGAACAATCAGTCACTTCCGGTGGTCTGTCGCGGGACGCGATTAACGCGCCTCTGAATCATTCTGATACGAGCAGAGCATCTCCTTTACGTTTTTTTTTTTTTTTTTTCACTTTTTTCCTTTTTATTCGTTCGCAATAGAATTTTTCGTCGCGCCGACATTTTGGACGAGAGAAAATGCAAACAACAACAATTAGCCCTTTGATAGTTTGTCAATATTTCTTTTTTTTTTTTTACGAAAACATAGTTTGCCAAAAGTTGGCAATGGTGTCATGGAAAAGTCATGTTTACGGTAGCGTCGGAGTTTGGAGCGCAATAATTATTACGACGCGTCTTTCGAGCCACGCGGGATGATGGAAATTCATGGTGAGTTTTATCGCGCGCGTTAAACGAAGACGCGTTATCTCTTAGGAAGCGCTGTGCGTTTCTACGACAGAGCAAGACAGCATGCTGGTCATTGTCCCAACATTTACATTTTCTCATGCTCCTTTTTTGTGGCGTGTCTCTCGGATACGACGTCGAGACGCACCCGGTTTAACGACCACAGATGCGAGCACGCGTCTCCAAACAAAATCTTTAAGCGCGCGTTCTTTCCAACGCGAGACGACGACCACAATCTTTCTCCTCCAGCGATTCCATCAACATTTTTTTCTATTATTCTCTCCCTTTTCTCTGTCTTATCTCTGCCAGTTAGAAAACCAGTCTGGCATTTGTTGGGACAATATTTCCATACGAAATGTGGGCCAACCGTCGACTCGTGACAATAATATAGGTCCAAATTGGTAGGAGATTTTGTCGCGCGTGGCGCTGTTCATGGGTGCCGCCATTTTGGATACCGGTTGCAACAGCCGATGTGGCAGTTTACTGTAATTTCGCAGCTCGCGGCCCCCTTCAAAACTTCAGCATGGCCGGGAAATATAAAATTCGAAAAATTCGATATCGAGCAGAGTTTTCCATCTTACGAGCTTCATTTCTGCTCATTTATAACTTTTGGCAAGAAATTACCGATGGAAACTGTAGGCGCGATCGGGTTTCACTCGCTTCGCGTTATGGACAGATGTGACGAAAAATAAAGGGAGAAAAAAGAGCGAGGTCGTGAACGCAGCGGGCGCGCACGAAAAAGACGAGCCACGAGAGCGTGGGTGAGTAAGCAAGAAACAGCGCGCTTGCATAGTTCACATATGTGTTGAGGAAGAGAGCGAGCGAGGTCCGGCGGGCGGGGCGGGGGGGAGGGCTGAGCGAACGGTCGGAGACTAAGACGGACAGTCGCGCGGCACGCGGCGCACCGTACGCATACCGTTTCTTCGCGTCGCGCCTTTTTATATCCTTTCGACATCGCTCCTTTGTTTATTGTTTTGTTTATGTTGCATTCATTATTCGGGGCGCGGCAATATTTTCCTGGATTACCAAATACAAGATATTACACACGGAGAGTGAGGAACAAAGGAAAAACAAAAATGTCTCTGCGCGATACATACGATAGCAGAGAGAATACGTAGCCCGCGCGTTACTACGATTTCGTCCAAGTTGTCTCTCGTCCGATCCAGCCGGTAATAATAAATAATATTAAGCCCTAAAGCATCATCATTTCTTTCGAAAGGAAATAAGCGATAACACGCGCGCGTGCACTTATCTTTGTGCACATTTCGGCGGTTGTTCCTTTATTATTTCCACGCGGTTTATGGCTTAGAGCGAAATGAAAACACTGGGAAGGTCCGCGACTGCTGCGGAGCGAGCGAGCAAAAATAAATTGTGGCTCGTTCGTCGTGACAGACTCCCTTGAACGAAAGTTGCTCGTGACTCGACGTTCTCGCTCGCGGTCGGCCCAACTTGTAAAATAGCGCGTATGGGTAATGCGAGGAGTGTGTATCAAAGTATATAGGGAATTATGAGAAATATGCGTCGAGCACTTTGTTAACGATGGATCGGGGGAAGGGGGAGGGGCGTGCGAGAAAAACTCGGGCGATCGTCGGTAGAAAACACGTGGGTGTGTAACCCGTGTCGCGTTCTCGTCTCTCTTCTCGCTCCGTGCACGGCTCTGCAGCTCGTTTTCTTCCACCCGCCGCAACCATCCTAATTCTTTATTCTTTTTTTTTTTCCAACAGCTTTGCAACGGTTTTTTCAATATTATTTTTTTTTTTATTCTTGCATTCTCCCTCGTTAGCTCGCGCCCGCGGCGTTACGAGCCAATATTTTCATTTGTTTTTGTCACTCCGCGGAGATGGTAGATTCGCGCATATCAGCGACCACGGCGAGCCAAAACGCCGAAGCAAATACTACGAGGATAATCGCGTGTGCGAATGAACTCTCGGGCGAGACAAACGCGCAACAACGCTCTCGTCGTCTCGTGCTCCCTCGCGGTAGTCGTATAATAAATTATTAAAGAAAAGCCTAGACCGCTAGCGGCCAAGCCGGAAAGAAACAAAAAATTTTTCCGTGCGCGTGTGTAATAAAGTATTAATCTCGGGGACTATCTCAACAACGCGCGATTAGTTACAAAAGCCGTTTTGTGTAGACGCGAACGCGCGCCCTGCTCGCCTTTGCATGCACACACAAATAAACGGGCTTGCCCACTAGCCCGTTTCTCATGGCTCGTTCATTCATAAATAGGACGAGCCGCGACGATATATCGATCGTATAGATCGCCGAGCCCCTTTTGACGATCGATTATCCTTGGTCACGTTCATCTTTGCTTTCGAAAAATAACGCGCTATTCGGATCGTGGGAACTTTGATGAATCGGCTATGGGTGAAAAAAACGTCTCGATACGCTGTCGATCTCACGCCGATCGTTAACTCGCGAGGCTCTCTGCGCGCCCGCGGTGGATTAGTTGCGACAACGCGCTTATTCATACAGCGCACCATCTTCGGAAACGATCACGTTGGCGAAACGAGTTTCGATTCCGCTGCTGCTGCTCGTTCGTCCTTCGCGCGGCGCGTTTCTCGTTTAGAGGAATAGGCGCGCGTAGGCAGTTTTCTCGCGAGCCAAGAATATGGCACAAAAATGAAAAAATAAATACGATTCTTTGGGGAGGCTTTACGATAAAAAACCGCTCTGTGACTGTCAGCACGCGCGATCCTTTCTCAATAACGGCCAAAGACGAAACGTTTTTTACTCGCAGCGGTTGATAAAAATGGCGGGAGAATAAATAAAATGTGGAAAAATGGCGTAACGAGACGAAGATCGGAGGAAGATAGACGGGGGCGGGCGTCGCGGCGGTTATCTCGGAAAAGGAGGTCATCGCGAGTTGGAGCTGCAACGTCGCGATCGTTCTCCGGGACGACCGAATGCCCACGATTTGCGATAAAAAGGGTCGCGGCTACTGCGCTGGCTCTCGAACAGGGGGCAAACAACTTCCGACTCGCTAAAATACGGCGGCGGTAGGCGCACTTAATATATATAATTGTGGTTATAGGTCGGCGGGAAAGTGCCAATACGACGGAGGAAAGGAATCGCGGCCGCGGGGAAGGAGCAATTGTCCGGGCGGTGCTATTCGGTGGATTATTCCGAAGGAGGGCTGCCATCGTCACGATCGACGTTGACGACGTCAAATACGCGGGACGCGAAAGAGTGCGCCATAAAATATAAAATATACAAAGTTTTGGTTCGATAATAGTGGCCGCGTGTGCGTCGTTTGTTGTCATTCGGGCGTCTCAACCGATCGCGCGATGCGGCAGATTATCCTCGTCCCGGTGTTTCTCTAGCACGCCGAGCAATTAAATTCGCATCGTCTTCTTTGTCTCGGCGTTTCTCCTCGTGCTTCCAAGCCCGACAATAAAAATAGAATAAATCAATCCCGATTACCGCGGCGGGCTTCTCCGCGATATTTGACCCTCGTGACCTTTGAGTGACCTCCGCTCTCGAGGATTATTCGGCCACCGAATTGCCAGAAATCTATCGAGACATCGCTCCACCAAGGAATATCATCTCGGGATAAAATATGATTCTCCACGTTCTCTTGATGATTTTCCTCAACATCGGAGCCTGCTTTGCCGCCAACTCGGCCGTCATTTACGCCGACGACGACGTCGTAAGTTTTTCTCTCTCTCTCTCTCTCTCTCTACTTTGTTCCTCCATATTTCGCAACACTTTTTCTTCGCAATCGAGTATCAGTCATTCACCACCACCGCCGATCGGATATCCCCCCCCCCCCCCCCCCCCCCCCCCCCCCCCCCCCCCCCCCCCCCCCAAAGTATATCGCGAGCGTGTGACGGTGCATCGGTTTACTAGCTGGCTCACTCATAAGCCGCGATGATTTATCGCTTATCGTTCGTTTCATTCGGACCGCCGGCCGCTGATTAATAGTCGCAATATATTGTTTATAGGCGTACGCCGAGCGCCTTTTACCGCGCGGCGCTGCTTGACCTATCGATACCAGAAGAGCATGACGCGCCGGCACCCTATTCCTCCTCTCTCTCTCGCTCTTTCTCTCTTATCGCCGCGCACACCGGCCGCTATTTCTTTTGTCTTCCCGAGAGCTGCCCTTGGCGGCATAGCTCGTTATGCATCACCCGGATCCCCCTAGTCCAAAGCCAAACAGCTTATCTCAACACATCTGTTGACGATGAAAAAATCGATAAATTCCGTTGAAAGTCAAACTTTTTTCTCGATTGTAAGGACATTTTTTTGAATTCAAAGGGCCATTGGGACGATCGCGTGCGAGTCATCGAATTGGTCACTTTGCCGCGGCCCGGCAATTCGAGCCTGACCACGCTAGTTTAGACTCCCTAACAATTACGCACCACGCGCTTTCATCATCAACCCATCCGAGCCGCAAAAAACACGTCTATATTCTCATTTCCATCGGAATAAGGAGCAACACCTAAATATGAGGTTGCGCAAATGTTATTGCCGGCCGCGCGACAATTGCTCATCCGCGCGCGTTGTGTCTAACGTTCGACCTAATTTTCAAACAACACCGAATAAGCCAATTCCACGCGTTTGCACTGGGTCAGGGTGATCCGGAATTTATATATACAACCGCGCAATAGCATCATTTTCCCTCGCCCAGCATTTGCCAAACTCTCGTCGCGCGTCTCTGCCGTCATTTTCGATGGTTCACAAAATACACCGGAAACAGTGCCCCCGCCCCTTTGCTCCCTGCTTCTTCTGCGTTTCTCTTCTCTCAACTTGTTCCTCGCGGTGCGTATATACGCATGCAGTAGCGGCGGCAACGACGAGCAGGAGAAGCAGGAGGAAGGATAGAGGCGAGGTCGAATCGATCCTCCCGGCGGCGGAGTCTCGGCGCCGCGAGATCCCCCCCCCCCCCCCGCGCCTTACTTTATTGCCGGTTGATTCATCGGCCCTCGCAGGCCACTCCGCCGCTGCTTCCACCTTATTACTACCGGCGACCACCACCACCACCAACCCTTCGCCTTGGCCCTTTCCGCCGCACCAATTGTCTTGCCTATTTTCACTCGAGCAACCTCACCACGCGCAATACCCGACGCTCATTATTCTCTCCTATTTCGTTTTTCCCTTATCCCTGCCGCATTCATGTTAATTTCCTTCGGAGTATAGAACGAGACAAAAAAAGGAAGAATAAAGAATCGGCGAGAGTCTCTATCCTCGTCGTTCCTTCACCGCAGCAGCAGTCTCCGATGAATCAGCCACACTTTTTTTTTTTTTTTTTTCTTTTTCCGCTTCCTCTTCATGACTTTTTTATATTACACTCTGCCGCTGCCGCCGCTGCCGCTGCTGCCGCTGCTGCCGCTGCTCTTTCTTGCACGTACAAGCCGATGACGTATTTTTTCGCAAATTTCAAAGCGATTGCCTTGATCGAATGTTGATTTTTTTATTCCGACCAAATTGTTGACCGAGCCTCGCTCCGCGGCCGCTAAAAAGAACGGCCGCGATCTTGACGACCTGTGGCGGCGCCGCGCAATCAACCAAACAACCGACTCCTTGTTGCCCCCTCGTATGCCGACGTCGTCGTCGCGAGTGCTTAATAAATTCTCGCTCGCCGTTCAAGAGATATCGTGGAAAACAATCGCGGCCCTTGTCGTTCCTCCATCGCGGCTCTTTAAAAAATCTCATTGGCGCTATTATGTCTAATAATAATTCAATGTTGAACAAAATGTTTCCGTTTCGTCATGACACGTTCCTTGGATATGATGGAAAAATGAAAAAATTCACGAATCTCCGAGTACAGTGTCCGAGGACGAGTCTCTCATTTCCGCGGCGAGCGGCCTCCGAGCTCGGCGGCCTCCTTTCTTTCTTCTCGCATTCTCGCATCATCACTGCTCGCGTATATATACGGACGTGCCTATAGTTGATTCATCAAAATATTGATTATCGAGTGTGCTCGATTCCGATTGGAGCAACGTTTATTAAATAATAACGCTTTGCGGTTCTCGCTCGGACGCCGCGCGCGACCGAATGCATCTTTGAGCGGCGTGTCCCACTCGCCCTTTCCTCCGAGAAAATAGTGCGAGAACCCCGCCACCGAACCGAGCTATAAATAGATTGCTTTATATATAGACGAGAGAAAAGTATAGTCGGTAGACGCGGGGGGGTCCCACGTAGTAGAGTTGTCGGATCGACGCCCGCTTTTGCCAACAACGCCGCCCTGCTCGCCGATATGACACGCGCACCAATTATCCAAAAATGTCTATATTATTAAAATATTTTGTCCGCGCGTCGCGCCGCCGGTCACCGCGCGAATGCAACGGACTTCCGGTCGGATCTCTGACGCGCCAAATTACTCGGTAAAACATAAGCAATCGCCAAATATACTCGCTGCCGGTGGCTCAACGAGTTGTTGGTGGTGCTGCTGCTGCGACTTGTAATGCGGCGGCCAATGGGAAGAAGCAGCCGCGCGATCTCAGCCGCGAGACTCAAACTTTTAACAAACTTTCTTCTTTTCTTCGATCTCGTCTCTCTCTCTCGCTCTCTCGCATTGTAGCGCGCGCGGCAGCAACGGTCTAATCGCTGTTTCCGGGGGCACGCGCGACCCGGGACTCCACTTCCGGCGCCGGATGCTCGCCCACGTAATTTTCGTTCTCCGAATACTAATAAATTTGCCCCCCGCCGGCGGGGTATAGTAGCCGCGCGACCGCGATATAGTCTGGGATTTATGCCGGGCCTCCGCGCGCGTCTCCAGTCTCCTTGGCTCCGTTCCTTTTTTTTTCGTCCCGTCTCCTGGTGCTCCTTGGCCGCGCGCCCAACATTCCACAAAATAATTCCACCGCCGAAAATGTTGGTCAAGCCTTGAAATACTGTACGGCGTACACCTGCCATTGTTTCGAAACGCATCCTCCGCGGTTCGACCACCCGTTACGAACGAACGATCGCTAAATAATTCCCCCCTGCTGCTCGAGTTGCATTTCTCTCACGGGCCAAAATCGCGGTTCGCGCGCTCACCGTCTCGATTCGCGATGCGCGAGCAACGACGAGAGCACCGGTTCGACCTTGGCGCCACCATCATATGAATCAATTGGCCAGAGTTTAGCGCGTATATAGGTATAAGAGATCTCGCGGTAGCCGCCGATTAAGGTAGATTTGGAAAGTGAGTCGGAGGTCAGGATCGAGGTCCGCGCGCAATAACGAGGGAAAGCACACTCGTTCGTTGCTGCTGCGGCGCCCATATTAACTTATTGTTGTATCTTGGCCCGAGGCTCAATCGAGCCTGAGGTCGTTATCAAGTGGCTCGAATTGACTCGAGTTAACGACCAGACCCAAGCAGCGGACCATTCCTTTAATTTACGTTATTTCACCCCGCAACAACCGCCCAACACCAGCCAACCCCTCGCGTGTCCACCGCCGCAGCACCAGCCATCCTCCATTCAATTGAAACTCGGATTTTTCCTCCTAACTTTGACGAAATATTTGAATAAGATTTTGTCATTCGATGTTGCAGCAAAATTACCTCATGAAATTCGGCTATCTGCCGGAGAGCGATCGAGAAACCGGAAACCTCAGGACCGACGATCAACTCCGCGCTGCCATTAAACATTTACAGGTAAATTTAATGATATTTTGAATAATGTTCTCGGTCTCGTAATAAGGCGCGATCGAACGTCGTTCCATCATTATGTTGTCCGGCATTGCCAAATTTTAGAGCTACGGTGGAATACCGGTTACCGGTGAGATTGACCAACAAACGAGAAAGTTGATGAGCTCACGAAGATGCGGGCTCGCCGACCATCCCGATCGCACCAGATTCGCCAAGACTCGGCATCGGAGATACACGATACATGGACAAAAATGGCCTTACAGAAATCTAACATGGAGGTGAGTTTTTTCATAAATTTTATTTAATTAATCCCATTAATAATATATTCTTTCATTGTTCGCTCGAGTCCGTTAAACTCGGCGGCCCTCGCGCATTAGTCGCAACCTTCGGCCCGCATCAGGTATGCCGCCATCCTCATCCTCCGTATACCATACGTCCCGAGCCAACGAACTCGCGCGCCTATACGCGACCGAATGCATCTCAATCGGAAGCCAAAGAAACGCATCGCGGCTCCTCGAAAATTTCCTCAAAAAATTCTATTTTCTTTTTTTCTCCACATTTCCGATTTTCCATCAATTCGCCCAAATTCAACATCATATCTTGTCCGCGTTCGTAGCCCCGACCATCTTCCTGCTTTTCTTCCCCCAGGAGAGGCCCGGAGGGTCGATAAGGTAGAGCGGATCGAGTCCGCGAGCGATTAAAAAGCTCGTGAGGCGTTTTCCTCTTTACCTACCAACTCTACACCGCTACGGCGGTCGATGCGGCCACGTTTTATTTATCCGACAAAGATAACGCCGCGACGGCGTTTCGTTTTAAGAAAAAAGCCCCCATCATTATGATTCCGGATTATTTTCGCCTCGCCTTGATTATTTTTCGCCCTTAATTGCTCGCCGCGCTAACGAGTCTTTCGAGCTGTTGCATGCTGGGGTTGGGCGATTCTTATCACGGCGCGAGGCCTGCTCCTTCCTTTATTTTCCACTTGATTTCGTCTTTCGGATGTTTTCTTCTTCCGAGCGATCGACCATCCGATCTTTTACCTTTTTCCTTCGTCCGATTAATTGAAATTTTTTGGTGGAACCTCGCGGAGCGCGACCGACCATGCAGTTGGTAAATCCTCGTCGCGACGAGGCACGTCCGCAGATGTGCCGACGATACGTGTGTATGAAAGAGAAAAAAAAAAAGCCGAAACTCTCGTGACGACCTCGTTCCATGCGCGCGGTATCCTCGCTAATTCCTGCCCTCTCTCTCTCTCTCTCTCTCTCCCTCCCTCACGTCACGAAACGCGAGAGAGAAAATAATTCGTGCTCCTCATCCGGAACTGCAGCTACCCCGTGTTTTTTTTTCATCCTCTCATACCTTTTACCTAATACGCGTGTGGCGTATATGCAGCGATGAAAAGAAGAAGAAAAAAAAACGTTGACTTTGCTTTTTTGCTCGGCCCCTAAAAACCCGACGAGCCGGCTTTCTCTCCTTATTTCATTTGCCCGCCCTCCTTCCGCCTCAATTTGCCGCTCCTTTCCCCGGGACATGGAAAATGAACGAAAAAACTTTGTCTCCTGGTTTTGGTGATTATTTTTTCGCCTATCAGATCAAACTCTATTACAAAGACCGGTCGTAGGGCGTTTTTGCGGGCGTGCCGCGACGGAATAACCCAAACAGATGACACAGTTGTGTCAATTGGTGCCAGGCACGAGAGGCTGCTGGAGCGCGGTGCATCGCTCGTACATACAACAATCTCGTTCTATTCCCCTAGGAATCCGCGATACTAGAAACACCCGCGCGATCAAGAAAAAAAAAGAAGAAAGATAAAAATTGGAAGCGATAAACGGCGGCGGCGGCGGCGGCGGTTCATTCATTTCTCCTTGTTACATGCTCTCGGACTCGTGATCGTGCCAATCAGACTCGATCGAGGAACCTTGAATCCCGTTTCAATCGAGATCCATTGACGTCAATTGCGACCCCGTCGCCGCGCGAGAATCCCGCGCCAGCCGCCGTGACGAACGCCATTTTCCGCATACTCGACCACCACCACCGAGATCCCTCCAAAATATCATCGAGCCCTCGATTCCTCGCAATCCTCCCTTCGCAATATCTTCCGTGCTCTTAACGACGTGCGCGTCTACCGCAACGAAACCGCGCGGCGATCATACATTCCCGAGGACCTTTTAAATATCGCACTCGCCATTCCATTGATATTCCCGGCAACTCGATTTTTGAAGAAAAAAAAAGGAAAAAAAAAATAATAATATTCAACTTGCGAGGTTATCTCGGCAATGATTGGATTTTCTAACTTTCTCGTTTGGAATAAGCGATGATTTCGCGCACCCTTTAATCCCGCTTTGAGCCTCTTATACTGGAAGAAACGCGAGGTTGGGCGCCGACGCGTCCCTCTCCCTGTTCCGCCCGTTGTAGCAGGGGCTAAAGAGCCAGGGTGGCGATTTAAACGAGTACGAGAGGAGCGCGAGAATCAGCCAATAGACGCGGGGCCCACTTATATACGACAGCATCGGGAAAATTAAACGAGCCGCGCGCGTGTCTCTTTGAACGCGCCCGAGGAGAGTCAGTTGCTCCGCGCGGCTCGTGCCGCCAACAGCCTCCGTTTTTTCCTCCGGCACCAACTTGTCGCTCGCCCGCCAACACATTCAACCATTATTTTCGTATATAGGCTTTCGAGGAGAAAATACCAAATGGCAAGTTTAATCAAATTCACTGCTAGCTCTAAGATATTTTTTTTTTTCTTTCCATCCAAATTCACATTTTTTTGCAACTTTTCCCTTTTTCTTCCCAAATTAATAAAAATTGCACGCTCCGCGGCATATTTTGCTCTCATTTTTGTCCGCCGCTCGCGGCCAACAAATCGTTTGCGTGTTTTAACGAAGAAACGCGGCCTCTTGATTCAGAAAACTTTTGCACATTTAATTGGGACTAATTGAACCTTTTGAAAAGCAAGTTCGTAGCTTGCCTTCTCGTCTCGTAACAAAGAACAACAGGATATGAGATAAAGCGACGCACACCCTTGTATAATTATTTCGCACTTAAACGTCGTACCTCCTTCAAAGTCGGCGCGTAATTCGACCTCTCCGCCGCGCCCCCCTGCTTCTTCTCTTACGTTCTAAAATCTCATATCCATCCTCTTCATTATTTTTCATACACGATGCAAAAATAATTGTCAACTCAAATTTATTCACCGTCCGTTTGTGATAAAAAAAACTTTTCCGTACGTTATTTTCATGATTAATTCGATTAATCCGAACGCGGATCGCGTTTTCTCGATAAATTGAAATTTTGACCAATTATTTTCAAATTTCATTAGAAATTTGGCGAGAGATGATATTATTGCCGCGGCGATCTAGCCAGCGCTATTTACTCTCCGCTCGCTCCGATTTGGAGCATCCCCTAAACTTGTATGACCTCTCAACCGTTTGCGCCTGCTGTGCATTCAAATCTGGATTCGTCGCATCTCAAATTCGATCACACTATGGATCGTGAAATCCGCCGGTTGCGAAATCACCACGACTCGTTGAAAAATAAAATAAAATTGTCGATCGCTCAAAGCCGGCTTTTGTGCGTACCGGCTGCACGATCGAATGAATATAGTTGAGCTCGTCTCGCGCATCAAACTGTCCGCCCAGAGTCGCGCTAATTGTTTTATTTAAGCAATTACGAGCCATTTAGAAGCGCGAGATCGAGCGGTTGAGCCTCGGCTGCTTGACCAGCAGGCTCAATCGCGCGCGCGGTTATTCCCTTCTCAAATGGAGCGGGCGCGCGCGCCAATATCATCGGCCAATTTCGTCCACCAGTTAGCTCGATGCACTTTTCGTCAAGTGTGCTTCATGTACAAATAGAAGAATCGAGGCGATGCCAGCAGCGTCATGCAACTCGAACGCTCTCGCAATTTTCACAAGACGTTTGATCGCGTCGTTCCATACCGCGAACCGCGAGAAACCACTTTACCAAGTGCCCTCCTGTTACTTAACGTACGCCAGAGCGCGCGCGCGCGCGCGCGCACACACACGCACGCTACCTAATTATTTGAGAGCTCGCGTCTACCGATTCTCATTACTTTCGCCTCGAGCGACGAATATGTCGCTCGCCTTCAAAAGCCATCTCACACCACGCTCTCGCCTCAATTTAATTGCGCCACCGCACAACCAGAAGAAGAAGAAGGAACATCGGACCGGCACGCAATGCGGCGGCCATCACGTTTACTCACTCAACCTGGGTGTGATGCTTGCCCTTTCGAAATAACGGGCCTCCGCGGTCATCACAACCTTTTTGAGTGAGCGAACGTGGTGAGCCCTTTTATCAACTACTTTCGGCTGCTCCGGAGGCATCATCGCGCCCGCCTGGTGAACCCCATTTTTTATTAATCTCAATACCTCAATACCCTCTCGGCATATATTTATTTTCGGCTTCATATAAATTCAACCCCGCGCTGCTGCACCATGAAAATTCTCTCGATACAAATTTTCCATTTTTTTCATATCGTTTTTTAAACTGGAAAAACTCTGGACTTCTTCAGACGACTTTTTTCACTATCTCTCGGGAGGAGTCTCGAATGATGCAATCAATTTGCAAAGTTTTTCTTTGTTTGTTTTCATTTCCTCAAAAGTTTTATTTTTCCTGTACTTTATTTCTACGATGGGCATGCACGCGTCTTGAGAGCGGGCGACTCGCGCGCGCTCCGGCTATATGCGGAAAGTGCATTGATCATCCTTCGCCCCTCGACGCACGCACCACTCTCAACCCTCTCGCAACTGCATTCTCCTATCTTTTTCTCTTCTTGCTTGTCATACCAAGAGCGAGCCAGTAGTCGTTCTGCTCCAGAGATCCCGACGTTTTTTTTTTTTTTTTTTCCTCTTTATGGCGACACGGTAATACCTACGTGACTGAATAGCAAGAAGAAAAGCAAGTCCGCACTCGACGCTCATTTCTTTCCCTCCTTCCGTCCAAAGTTTGGCGCGTTCGCCCCTCGCATCGCCGCACTTGGAATATCTCGTCGCGAATTTTGCCTTAGACGCGCCTCAAGAGCGACTCGAGCTGAAGAGCCCACTCGAGGCAAAATAGTCAAGAGGAGGAGGAGAGGCGCTCCTCGTCTCTCTGCCGGCGGCGCGCGTGAGAAAAGCCCGCGCGCCCGGAGCCACAATAAAACAAACAAAAAACGTCACAAACCTCCGCCGCCGAACGAGCGCTAATTAATTATTTCAACTTTGCTCGCGCGGCAATGAACAGAAATGGCGTCTCTTCGCCGCGCCTACTTCGCCGCTTTCGACTACTGGAACGGACGAAAAGGGGAAAATGTCGCGGTGATTGCGAACGGTGCCAACTTTTTCCCCCGCGGAAATGTCGATTCGAGCGGAAATCGATAAAACCAAATTCCCCGATCGTTTCGGAATGTAATTCGCGCGAGGAAGTCACTCAGACGCGCTAATATCGCGCATCTCCTACCCCCGTCCTGTCGCCCACCGATCCTTGCCCACCGCGCCGCATCAACACTCTGCTCAACGTTATTATTCAAGTTGCCGACTTTTAACTACTTTCCTTCTGCGCGCTAACGGACGACCTCCTGCCAACGATTTTAAAAAACCGACCAAATTTTTCTTCTTTTTCCATTATCGTCTTTCGCGACGCGCTCTCCAGCTAAATTAATAAACTTCCGGCGTTGGACCGGCTTTCAATATCCGGCGTGTCCCGTAATAATCCTCCGTTCGCCCGCTGTAATACGATTTTAACATTTTCTACGTATGCATTAAGCAGCCGCTAACGAAAATGGCGTATAATGAAAGCGCGGAAAAACGGTCTTTGTACTCGCGCTGAGTGAATTATCCCACTATCCGCGCCGCTCGAGCTTTGCCTCGGTCGCGCGCCACTCATCGCGGCTCTCTCGCCAACGATTAATCCTCCTAATTGCTCCGATAATATGTCAAAAAGCCTCTATGTCCTCCGTGAGCCGCGGAGAAGCTCGACGCAGCCTCGCGAATGGGAGAAAAAAAGGCACTCGTAAGAATTTGCATAATGCTCGCGCAACGTTGCCGTCATTGCCTCCCGGAGATTTCCATGTCGCTGCGCCGGCAGCGCAGCGACATGGAAATTTAATTATTCGGCTCGGCCGCGTCGGCTCGTCGAGCCGACGATAACCGGCTCAGCAAAGATTTGACACCGCGACGCGCTCGATATCGACTTGTGCACAAAACAACAAGGGCTCGCAAGGGTCCAATGTCAACAGAGACTTTTGGGCAATATACCGGAAGGACGATGAGAGAGGCTCGTCGTTGCCCGCGCGTAAACAATCCCGACGATCCATCCCGAGCTCCTACACGTTCGGGAGCTTCGTTTAACTTAACCATTAAAAAATTCGTCGCCTCTATCGCAAACAATCGCAAATCCATCCAATAGACTTGTTGCCGCTCGAAAGACTCGCCGCGCTCTCGAAAATGCAATCGAGGCGCCCGCGTACATCGCAGCCATCAAGAGCAAGCAGCGGCAGGCTATGCGCGTCCAGGGTGTGCCTTTATATTTATTTTTTAAATATCACTTTTGGCTGAAAAATGCAAATTCTCTTGAATTTGAAGCTCCGTAAGTTAAAACATGGAATATCCGTTGTCAATTTTGTAAGCTCGTTCGTTATCGAGTTCTGTCTTGGCGCCCAGCAGGAACAGCCATCACGTCGCAAATTTCTCATACCTCTCTGCTCTCGTATCAATCCGCCCCGCGGCGGTATATGCCCCCGATGCGACGAGTTAACACCCAAAAACAGCAGAGAGTCCGCGAGACTTTTTCACAACAGATTGGACGACGATCCGCCAATAATTATAAAGAAGAATAAGTTGGAAATATAAAATAAGGCAATAATCTGGTGAAGATGGACTCGAGCCTGGCCGAGACGACACCTCGATTAACTGAAGGATTATTCGCTCGAGACGATTCGCAACTCGATATCCCACTTGATCTCGCGCATCGCATCGTTCAACCGCATACTCGACCGAATGATTTACTCGACTTGTCAATCGCGCCTCATCGTCACAATAGCCTCCTCGTCTTCCTTGTTTAATAAACCTCTCGAATTATTTATACACAAATATAGATAGCCATATGTATATACCGGATTACTCGTATCGGGGAGAACGAGAGGACAAGGCGAAGGAGCGTTTGAGTTTGGTAATCAAGAGTTCTCGATCCGTGCTGCATATACATACAGCCCGAGCGGCAAACGACGCGGCATTGTGTCACGAGCAGAGCACCAACCCCGCCGACTCATTGTCAGATTGATCGAGTGTACAAATCGCCTATAGGACGTAACTTTGAGTACTCGCGACCATCCAAACTCATTCGCCCATTACGTACAGTTCGGATCATCCCCCCCCCCACCCCCCCCCCCCCCCCCACCCCACCCCCCCACTCCGTACGTGTCGGCGCCCCCCCCCCCCCCCCCCCCCCCTTCATTCGAAATAATATTCCTAAATTCGGATTTCAATTACAAGGGAGGCCGTTCCGCTATTTTTCAAAATCATTAGTCGTCGTTCCATCAGCGATCCGCCGCGACGTTTCAAATCCGTTTCAATGTTTTGACAACTATGCGAGAAGCGCACGCACACACACACACACACACTATATCCTCCCCTCGCGTTCTTAGCGCCTGTTATTGTTTCACAATCAAAGCCGCGCGCCCGGGAGACCAGAGGAATCTTTTATTCCTCGGAACAATGAGATACCGCGCGGATAAATAACTTCTGGGCGAGTCCTCTCCGGTGGTGTTTCGCACGACGCGATTCCCCGTGCATGCATTCTCCGGCCTGCTCTTCGGCCTCGACCCCCTCGCTAAACTCGGCCGCGCGGGATGCATCGAAAATTGCCGCTGCTGCTAACTCGCACCACCCATCCCTATACTCTTCCTCCCTAAGAGTAAACATTATACCCACAACAAATCGTCTCCAATGTTTTTAATTTTAATCGTTTCTAAATGAAAATAATGCAATTCCTCGGGGGCGTGTGGGCGCACTATTATATTTGCAAAGCCAAAATTTGTGCCACCACTCCCGCGGCGGGGACGAGGCTCGAACGAGCCGCGTAAAATATATATTATACTTATTGGCAATCTGCCATTTTCCATTATTCTAGTTTACGAACGGAACAACCGGGTGGCTTGGACACCGGCGGGGTGAGGAGAGAACTGAGCAAAGCGCTCAATCTCTGGGCGATCAATTCGAAACTTACCTTCCAGGAGATTAATAGCGACCAGGCGGACATATTGGTTTACTTTTATCGGTAAGTGCTCTTTTATTTTCTCTACTACGCACGTATCAATAGAATAATTTTTTTTGTTTTTTTTTTTTGTTTTTTTCGCCTCTCCGACCTCTCTGAACCTTGTGAAGCGGCGTCGAAAATTTTTTTTTCAACAAATTCCTGACGCATCTCGTTGCCTTACGGCACACGCGAGATAAAACTTGAAATCGGACGAATCCAACGCGCCAAACATTGTTTCTCTAATAAATAGAGCTGAATCCGCGCGAAACGCGTTTCGAATGGAAATTCAAGAAAGCCCGCAGGAGAGATAAAAAGCAGAAAATTTTGCCTCGAGAATTGCCAGTCGAGGAACGATCGCGCGGAGGAGCTTTTTACTCCATCCCTCCTTCCAACCGTTATTGCACAATTTTATATTATTTTTTGTCGTTATTAGCGAACGCAGCGTTGAGTGGAAAATTATCAACTCGGGCTCTGACGCGCCGAATTTGGGATCGATTAATTTTTTTAATTGAATATTTACGTGAGAAAAAAAAAATAACAGACGGTTTTATAAACAAGTGGGAATTTTGGTAATCGTGCCCGTTGAGACAAACAAACCGGGGCGCGGCGCGCGGCCCACACCAGCTTGCCTGTCCATCGAATCTCCCTGTGGACAACGCGCGCCAAATTACTCACCCATTGTTCGCGCACGAGCTACAGCCTCCCAAATTATAATTTACCTCCTGCATCCGCCTGATTTATCAGCCGGGGCCGAGCTTATTGAAAATTCTCCTCCAAATCCTCCTCAATTTTCCATTTGTTTCTTTTTTTTTTTTCTCTTTCTTTCGCCGCACTTGGCCGGATTTCCCGACACATGGCCATCATGTTTTTACTTTTGTCAACTATACCGAGGTCGAGTTCGAAGCAACTCGGACGCGGCTTATATTTGTAAATGTATATAGACATATCGGTGAACGCGCGCTCCACTTTTTCGCCAACATTTGGTACGCGCGCGCATTCTTCTTCCTTTTGCCCTCGCTCCGATTCTCCTACCGAATAATATTAAGAACCCCGCCGTCGAAAAACTAAAGTACGTACGCTTCAAAGAAATTTTCAGCAGTAAACAAAAAAAAACAAAACAAAACAGTGTATAACGTTTCGCGTTCGGAAATGCTCAGAATAATAACCGAGCGTTTCGTTCCGTTATTTTGTCAATCAGAGGTTATCACGGTGACGGATATCCATTCGATGGGAGAGGTCAAATTCTGGCCCACGCTTTTTTTCCCGGACGGGATCGCGGAGGTGATGCCCATTTCGACGAGGAAGAAATATGGCTTCTGGAGAACGACACCAACGAGGATGGTACGTGACAAATTGTCAAACTCCCTCATATAATATGCCAAAGTTTTTCGTTCGAGCTCCATCGGAGTATCTCGTCGGTGTTTCCCGAAAGCTCTGAACGATCTCACCTCTGACAAAGCCATGACATAATGGAAATAATAAAAATTTTAAAAACATACGTTCGGGATTGCAGGAACGAGTCTTTTCGCGGTTGCCGCTCACGAATTCGGTCACTCGCTCGGACTGGCTCATAGTTCGGTACGCGGAGCCCTCATGTATCCTTGGTATCAGGGATTGACCAAAGACTACAAACTTCCCGAGGATGACAGACACGGGATCGAGCAGATGTATGGTTCGTACTACCAAATATTTTACATTTTTTTTGTTTTTTTTTTTACATCTCTCTCTCAATAATTATCTGAAAAATAAAACTGAAAGTTGCGCGTTGGCTCGGCCCGCCGCAGGTGCTTCCGAAGAAAAATTGTGGGCGAACCTGCCGACCGGTCAAGTGCCACCGGTGACAACTTCGACGACGACGAGCACAACGACCCAAAGAACGACGACCGCTCGACGAGCATGGAGGCCCGTGACCCGAGCCAATCACTATCCGGACGACAGGTACGGTCGTCGCGATCGTTATCCCATAAAACCTGACTACAGAACCGAGAGGCCGGACTATCGACCACCGAGAACGCGAAAGCCTCACAGACATCATCCTACACCGAGCAGCACGAGGACCACGAGCACCAGTGTCGCACCGAGTTACAGACCTCGACATCGATATCGTCCAACCCCGAGGGACGATATTCCCGACAAATGTGACACCAGTTACGATGCCATTAGCGTTATTCGACGGGAAATTTATATTTTCAAAGGAAGGGTCGGTTCAACGAGAAAACAATAATCTATTTTTTTTTTTTTTTCAATAAATTATTCTCATAATTATAATGTCGTCGACCGGATGTTACAGTATCTCTGGAGGATCGGAGACAACGGTCTCTACGATGGTTATCCAGCAGAGATAACCCGTCTTTTCAATCTTCCCGAAGACATTGACCACGTGGACGCCGTTTACGAGGGACTCGATAAAAAAATTGTCTTTTTCATTGGATCGTACTTTTACGTCTTTCACGGGCACGATATAGTGCCCGGTTATCCCCAACGCATAAGTTCCATCGGTCTTCCGAAGGACCTTAAGAAAATCGACGGTGCCATGGTCTGGGGGCACAATAGCCGAACCTACTTTTTCAGCGGTACTCAGTACTGGAGGTTCGGTCCATTCTGTTTCTCTCTACTCTCGAAAACTTGCATATGCATTTTTTACATTTTTTTTTTTTTTTTCTTTTTGCCGCCGCGCCTCCAGATTCGACGAGTCGGCGAATTACGTCGAGCTCGATTATCCGAGGGACATGTGCATGTTTGCGGGGGTCGGATACAACATTGACACCGTCTTCCAATGGACCGACGGTACCTTCGTGTCTCTTATTATTTGCCAAAACCCGATTATAATGTTTTTCACGATTTTTCTTCAACCGTTTATAGGCAAGACGTACTTTTTCAAGGGTAAAGGATACTGGGAATTCGACGACATGAGAATGAAGGTCGCCCACGCTCGACAGAAAGCATCGGCACCGTTTTGGATGGGCTGCGAGCCAGAAATGGAGACGAACGACGTGGATCTTCCAGGAAGAGCGAGAGTCGTGCTGAGCAGCAGTTGCCAGAGGCGAAACCTCCCCGGGTCTTTCCTTATTCACGCGATACTAACCATTTTCTCTCTCATTTCTATCAGGATATCGTAAAAAATTCCTCTTCCCTATCTCAATGCGCCTCATCATTATTCTAACGCCCCACACACGTTGTTTTTTATTTCTTATTTTTTATTGCGATTTCGCAATGTCTCTGATGATTTTTCAGTGCCTTTTGCGAATCAAACGGCTGGCTCTTTGTTGAATTTGTCGGTTCTTATTTTATACTCTTCAAACATTTATTCTTCTCTCGTTGTTTTATAGTTTTTTTACGCGCGAACGTTCGATAAGGAAAAGCAAGCGAGAAAGTTTAAGCACTGCCACGAACGAACAAACAAAGAAAAAACGAAAAACCGTGCCTCCCCTGTACGTATCCGTACTTTATCGAGCGTCCAAAATTTAGATCGGATTATATTTACACGTACGAAATGTCATACTGCCAAATAGTTGGGGAAAAAAACATTTTTTTCTACATTTTTTAATCGATAACTCATGATCCAAAGTCGAGTTTATGCTATTGCATTCTCAACGAGTATTTTTATACATACTTTTTGCAAAGTTTTTTATTATTATTAAATATTATTTCATGTATACAAATTTTATCGCAACTAGTTCAATGATATTTAATTTATACAGAATTTTTTGGGCGCTCGCTCGCCGGGAGACTTTATTCGCGCGAGCGTTATTTAGCATATTCACATATGAGCCCGCATCAGCACTTTGACGATAAAGAAGATAATCAATCAGCCGAGTGCATCAGTTTTATAAACTGTGATATTTTATGTTAATTAAATGAAGAAAGAAAGAAAAAAAAACACGAGCGAATAAGAAATAAACATAGCTAGCCAATATATCTCGAAATAGGAATGATTTATGTATATTGTAAAATATAATTAATGCAATGTCGGATTTAAATATATTTATAAATTTATACACCGCGAAATGCCCGTGCAACACGATGAATAAACAAAAAAAATAATGCACAGAATTTTTTGCAATCTTTTGCAATCGCAAGAGCGAAAAGACTTTTACAAACGAATCTTTTTATATATATATATATATATATATGTATATTAATAAAGAACGAAAATCCACAAGCACACTTTTCGTTTCCTCAACAACGTCTTTTCATTCCGAGTGGCAACTTGGCATAATCGGGCGTTGAGGAATAAAACTCCGCCCGTACAAACACGCCGATAATTTATTTATTCATTCTCTACAACGGCTTCAACAATATATCATATATTTTTTCAAGTTTTTCGTGCTTGCATCGATGCGTGCAATAATATTCGTTTTTTTGATTTTTTTTTCATTCTGATCTAATAAAACGCAAATCGGACGATGGGTAAGAATCCCAAGGAACGAGACATCTCAGCGTCGCCTGAACGATCGTGTCGACCTCGGCCATCGCACCGATGCCGGTATCACCGCACATCAGAGTCTTTGTTATACAGCTGATTTCCTTGTATCCCCATGATTTCAGCCTGTCGACCTTTAATAATAAAAATCCAACGCATCAATACCTCGAATGTCATGAAAAACCAAACTTTTTCCAACATCCTCGAGTTATTTTTTTGTGCCGGGTACCTGGGGAGCGGTGACTGGGTGTTCCCACATCATGGTATTCATTGCCGGGCAAAAGAGCAACGGCTTGTTGGTGTCCCATGCGCGTGCCACGCACGTCAAAATATTGTCGCATATTCCATTGGATAATTTGCCCAGAGTATTGGCGTCTAGCGGAGCGATGAGAAAAAGATCCGCCCATTTGGCAAGATCGACGTGAAGTACCGGATCGCCTCGTCCTTGCCAAGCCGCCCATTCCACCGTGTCGGAGAGGATCTGAGTACCGGGCGGCAATTCCGCATCCTTCAGGAAATGCTTGGCATGCTCCGTAACCACAACACGAATGTCCAAGTTGTTTCGCCACAATTTGTCGCATAATAACGGCAATTTTATGGTCGCCACGCTTCCCGTGCAACCGATCAGGACTTTCTTCCGAGAATCCATTTTCGTCTGTTTTTTTCTTTTTATTTCTTATTTCTCGCGTTAGACCCGGATGTCGTAAATCTATGACTTCTCTTACTCCCTCTTCTTCGCTTGAGCTTCTTTCATTATTGTGTTATCTAAGCGCGCTTGCAAGTTTTTTCATCACACCATCAATTTTTTCACTTTTATTTATGCGTATAATACAACGGTCGAGTCCGAATCAGAAAATTTAAATTCCTCGTGCGTCTATCGAATCGAGATCTACCGCGCTCTACTATTTCTTTATTAATTTTTCCTCTCGTTCGTTATTGGTGTAACGTCGCGTCGTCGCGTGAGCAAAACTAATCTGAATATTGATAAAAGCAATTTTTAAATACTTCCGTTTATCCTGTATTCGTTTTCTTTGAGATATGCGAGTTATTGTTGCGCCGCAGATTGATTTGGGTACAAAAAACGGGTTAAGCAAATGCGTAAATCTGCAGAAATGCGTTGTTTCGTTTTTTTTTTACCTCTCTATCCGAGCCGCTCTACCATTTCCAGCTAAGTTTTTTTCACAAAATTCTTGTTTCTTTGCCTAAACTACAGACCTACAATAAGCACATTCGTCGGACGACGTTGCTCCGCTAGATTATAACGATATCTCAGGTGTCACTCTCGTATCTTACACCTCAACAGGATTATTCTCAATTGAACACGTAACTTTGATAAATTTGACGAAACAATTTTATTATTTTCTTTTCCTATTGGCGATTATTCGGAGCAAATATTTTTGCCTATTTTTCTTTTATTTTGGTGTACTTGTTATTATTGTTGTTGTTGTTGTTGTTTGAATCGCGGTGTAACGTTACGTCCGGGCTGCGGCTATCTGTTCCTTCTCGCTGCTGAAGCCGAGCTTGGTCCATTCCTCGCGGGCCATAAGATCGTTGTCCATCCTACATCCGAGATAATCCTTAGCGACATCCCTGCAAGGCGTGTTGTTGCTCTTGTTCTCTTGTAAACATCGCATGTATTTGATCATAACACGTTTACAATAGCCCTGATGATCCAGAGGAAAGCTCCCTTTCAATGGAGGTGTAGGCTTAAAACTCTTCTGTGAAAATGTATGCGAAGACATCACCGAACTTTGGCCCGTGCATAAGTCAATCCGACGCACCTTTTTTATTTTCTCTTATCTCGTCCCCACTCATCCACATAAAAAACACTACGAATGTTGCTTTTCTACGATACCACTTGGCTAACACGGTGAACGGGCAAATTATTTATTACGTACTTTCCCCCACTCGCGATCCAGAAGCCTCGCAGAGGCACGGAAACGCAACGGTCGATAAGATTCGCCACGATATTGCAATTTTGCATCGCGCACCAGCAGGGGCTCTTCGTATAGTTTCTTCGGCCTCCGCAGTTCGACGAACGGCGCTGTATTCAAATTTACCGATTATCTCCCCGCGCTGATACACCAAACGTCCGAGACATCGAGAGAAGGTTTTCTTTTTTATTTTACCAAGGTACTACATCATTTAAAAAAGGAGTAAATTCATACACAATTTCATTTTCCAATAAAAAAAACATCAATGATACGTTGGTTACTCAATAAATTGATAAAAATTGATTAGTAAAAATCTTCGTCGGTGACTTTCGACGTGGACGTTTGATTGATTATTTGTTCTTGACTCCTGTACATATCTGCGACCTGGTGGGCCGACGTTGCGTCTTCGGGATTTTTGTCTTCGCGAACGCGAACGAATCGTGGGAATCTCAATGAGATTCCTTTCTCCGGATCAACCTTGGTAAAAAACAAAACAAAAATATAAAAGAGCTCAATTCGAACAAAAGTGAAATAAAATTCCACTTACAATTCCGGCGGCTGCTCTATGCACCGGTGATAAAGAAAGGTCGGCGCATTTGATTTCCCAAACTTGAGAAACGTCGAACCAGTGATCGGGCTCGTGTGCGCCGTCGTATCTGTAATACGATTTCGCTTGCGGTATCACTTTTTCTTTCAGGACTTCCGTGTATTTCTGAAGATCCTCCTCGCTGAATCCCGTACCAATCTGTTCACGATATTATTTTTATTTTTTTTTTTTATTCCCGACTCGCGAGTTTCTTTTTATTTTTTTATTCCACAACTCACTTTACAAAGACTCTGGTATTCCTCGTTCTCATGGTCGTAACACGCGAGAAGAAATCCTCCGTAAGTTCCGGTCCTTTTGCCTTTTCCGATGTAGCCACCGATAACGACCACATCGAGAGTGTCGCCCACGCCTTCCAAATAATCCTTCTTCAGTTTCAACCAGTTACGGGATCTTTTGGCTATTTCGTACGTCGCGTCCTCGTACAAAGTCTTGACCATGAGGCCCTCGCAATTTCCTTCAATGAAAATACATCGAGTTGTCAAAGATAGCAAACGCTAACGGGCCTGTGAGTAACGAAGGGGCGCACTTACCCTTGACGGAAACCTCGAGGAAATCTTGCACCTCTTCCATCTTGGTCGTATCGAGACTCGTTGCGAAATACCATTCTCCCTCAACTTCCTTAAAGTTTTTTCGCAATAATTCGCGACGTTTGGCGAATGGCTCTTTGACCAAAGCTTTCCCGTTGAAATATAACAGATCAAACATAAAGACGCACACTTGCACTTTGATATAGGCCTCGTTCGCGTCCTTGAATAATCATTAAAAATAATTAATCAAGAATATTGGGAAATTATTGAATGTGTGTTGGAGCGTGAATGTCCAGTACCTTTCGCTTCCTCGTGCTGAGAATTTGGAACGGCAATATTTGTTTTTTCTCGCGTTCCCAAGCTACCGCTTCGCAATCCAATATACAACTTTTCACATTGTCGCCTCGAGTATTTTTCAATCTACCAATAATATCGGGATATTTGCTCGTATTGTTCTCCTGATTTCTGCTGTATATACTCACTTGACCATTATCGTCAACGTGAATTTGGGCACGTTCGCCGTCGTATTTCCATTCGCAAGTCAACTCGAGGCCCTCGAAACGCGTCAGAACTTCCTGAACGCCTTTCGTCGGATGGGCCAGCATGGGTTTCAAAGGAACACCCGGCGTCAGTTTGCACTTTTTCGGCAGAGCTTCGACCCCGTCTTTCAACAAAACTGGCACCACCATATCGAAGTTTGGACACTCGCTAAACACCGTGTCACAGTCACATTATTTTTTCCCTTTTTCCCTTCAACCAAAGAATGTAGCATTTATTCTCACCAATAAGTCGTTTTCACTAAAAGTGCAATCTCGTCGAATTTTTGCTTGAACGTCTCGCTGCCCATTTTTTTACTAGCGTCCAATATTTCGTGCGGATATTCTTGTTCCGGCGGAGTCATTGCACATGCAAGGGCAAGGGCCTTTGGAAAAATCAAGGATTAGCGATTAATATAGGATTCGGCCGAATTATGAGAAATTCGAGTAAGTTGGAATTTACATACTTGCAGAACCGATTGCTCGGCCAATCCTATTCGAAGCTTCCCCGCTAAAGACCTAATGAGATATCTCGCTTCCGTGAATCGACAAGCGACGAATAGCGATTGAATTCTATCGACTTTTTTTCCAACTGACTGCCAAACGAAATACATTAATGAACTTTTGCCATATTTCACACTCGATAATTGAGAATAAGCGGAAAATTACTACCGAAGCTCCGGTCATCTGTGCAATTTCCTTCAATTTCGTGTACACATTGGAAACTGTCAAAGGCGCTGGCTCGAACATCATTCGCTGATTCGAGCGACTGCCCTCCGCGACTACACCCAAATCACCGGCTTCTTGAGCGTCCAACTTTATTTGTGCCAGAGTTCTGCCCGTACATTGGGCTATCGCTTTCATCAAAGTTGTTTCAGCAATTCCGAGCTCGAGACCTGCAAATTTTCGCGAAAAATTCGCAAACGTCATTACCATATTGTAAAAAACCGATGGTCTGATAATTATGCACGAAAATTGACCTTCGTACGCTGGTGCAAGTTGATTGAGACACAAGTATACGCTCGGCAAAAGATCTTCGGGACTAAGAACAATTAGAGAGCGAAAATAATTCGATAATATTTCAATCATCTTTAATCTGGCGCTCGTTTCCTCAATCAGCTCCAATGTCCGCGTTAGTGCGATATAAGGCACTCTGTTAAAACAAAAAAATTTCACGATAAAGTAAATTGCAGAGGATGCTCTCGAAGCATCGCCGAGAGACTCACTTGTCTCCTCGTTTCCAAAACGCATCGTTTATCGGATGATATTTCGCCAAATTGGGATTGTACGCGGTACTTTCGTTCATTTTCTCCAAATTTTTATTTTTTCCATCTTTTTGCCGCGGAGCTATAATAACGATATAAATATTACTCGTGATGTTCGAAATCCCAAAGAATATTGTAGCCAATCCGATTTACCGAAAAAATTGTTGACTATTTTAGGAGATTTCCCTTCCACTTTTCCTTTTTTCGGACTCGACTCTTCTTTGTCGCTCTGATCGCTCCTCTTTTCTTTCGCAGGTTCATCTTTCTTTTCAGGTTCCTCCTCCTCGCTTTCGCTCTCCGACACTATTTTCGCTTGCGCCTTTTCATTAACGGGACTCGTAGCTTCTTCCTTCTTTATCGGACTGTCCGGCAACTGGAAATGGATCAAGACGATCGCATGGAATTGTTGGTACAGCCTCCTTGTTGATAGTAATAAAACAAAATTACCCGTAAATGAGCGTCGTCGTCGTCGCTGGAATCCTCCTGAATTATTCTAGCCCTTTTCTTGGCAATTTTCTTCTTCCCAGAAACGTTTTTTTTCCCTATTTCCACCTGCTCCTTGATTTCCTTTTGATTTTTTGGAGATTTTTCCACATATCGATTCTGATTTTCACTTTTGTCCCCGTTTGCAGACGTGTCCTCGCTAGATTTTTTGTTTTTTGATTCTTTGAGCGCCGATTTGGAAGCTGCCAATGTTTTCTTTGCTGAATTTGATTTTTTTGTTTTTGCCGCTGGTTTGGGACTCGGTAGATTTTTTTTAGGCGGCGGAGAGCTGAAGTAGGAAATGGAACAATATTTGGCCGTTGCAAAAATGATTTTTTAGAGTGTTTTTGGCCATTGGCCGTTCTTACTTGGTGCCGCTGCTACCGCTACCATTATCCTCTCTTTTTCGTTTTCCATCCTTCAAATTTGTAGCAATTTTATCTTTGCTCTGTTTACTGTTGTCAATGTGAACCGAATTAATCATTATTTTGTACAACCTGCTCGAGTTTTGTATTGACAGTCTCGACAAGTGCGCTCTCAAAACATGCGCTCGCGCGATCACGCAACGACTCAATAAACTCGTCATTCTCGGGTGAATAAAAGTTGGCGTTCGATTTACAAAATTCAACTACACGTTACTAATGTCAAATTGTTTATTGTCAAACGGACGTACCTCGATTCCGATGTCGTGCTATTCTTATCACCATTTTCGGTTGATTTCTTGAAGAAGGATCTGTCGTGAAAAATTTATCATTCACTTATGCTAGTTACGTCACTAATGTTGGGTTAAAAATCCATTACACGGGCGAGTAGTTTGCAATTTATTTAATTTTCACAATTACATACGTGATCGAGCGTTGTGCCATTTTCGCGCCGTTTTTCTCCTCCAACTTAACCCCAAAAATTTACTTTACGTTTATTCCGGCGTGATGCTGCGTCGCTGCTCGCATTTACCACCACGACTTATTTTCGAACTAAAATTGTCACGAAATTCAGAATTATTAATACCCGCGAGCTTTGCATGTTGCAGTGGAAATGTTTCGAGGGAAGGAGTAGAGGATTTGAAAAATCACGAAACGTCGTTCTTTCACTTCTCTTTATTAGAATTATAATATTGTTTTCTTTAGCAAAAGCTTTTGTTTTTAATGAAAAGAAATATTTTCGTTACAAAGTTAAATGCAGCAAATATTATCGTCGAGATTGAGCGACGCGTTTCTCGTTGCAAAGACTCGAAGTAATTTCGAAATGTATTCTCTTTTATTCTCCGTTATTTACGACAAGCAATTCTCGTGCCCGACACAACAATAATGATTATTTTCTCTAAAATTGTGATACTCGAAATAACGGTGGTCCGTGGTTTTTCCGAATATTTGTGGAAATAAACCCTCAAATCGAATATTACGCAATCGCTAAACGATCAAAACACAACTAGATTTTTTCTTATCGCATCTCTATATTATTCTGTAGCAAAAGAGAATGGATAGCGCGAGATATCCTTTGTTTCCGTACCGTTTTCAATCCTTTATCGCAGACTGAGCTGGTTTATTCGCACAACTTTTTGCTCTCGGTGTCGTCCTATAGACTCGTGATGTATATTTTACTACTCGTTTAACTCGTTACACTTGAGCTTAAATACACATACAGAACGGCAAAGTTAATGCTTGCGGAATTTGTGAAATTCTCAACGCAATAACGGAGGGGAAAGAAAGAAAAAAAAATTATATTTTTCAATGTTATAACCAAAATGGCTACGTTCCACGCTCGAAAGTTTGACTTCAGAGTCCGCGTAACGCCACCTAGGGCGGATAGAAGGATTTCCGTGAGCCATGAGTGTTAATAAAAAATAGAAGAAAAAAAAAAACAAAAAAAAAAAAAAAAATTGACTCATTCTCGGAGAGCATCGGGAGCTCCGGAGAAAAGACAAAAAAGCACAACAACATTTCACGCATTTGACCCTTTCGAAATGACGAGCAGGCTCAGAGTTAGTCTCATACACAAAAGATTATTATATTTTTCTCGTTCCTCCTTTCGCATGTTTTTTGTTTTGTTAGATTTTC